>CAOLHI010005106.1:0-84029 GCA_948474755.1 Ctenosaura bakeri
GCAAAGAGATTTGGGGTAATGATACATTGATTAATGGAGGACATTTTGAAGATTAAATCATTTATTTGGAACCTGAATGGTTTTTATTGGGACTGATGGATGAACAGATAAATAAGAACTTTGTAAGAATTATACAATATATGACAATGGTGGAAAGCATAAATTACACACAAAAATGGAATACTGATTACCTTAATTAAAGACAGGTCTTTGGATGAATTTAAGAAATTGTGTGAGAAGGTTATAATGTTTCTAAGAGGTGTTGAGGAAAGACATGCAATAAAAGAATTTGAAGTGTGGCTAGAAATATAATTACAGAAGGTTACATTTACTCTATTACAGTACTAGTGCATTTAATATAAGTAAAAGGGTAACCACACTATAAGCATAAATATAGTTAAATATTATATAATTTGTTCTGTAGATCAGGAATATGATTTATTTATTTTTCAGTTATAGTCATTTTATTGAGCTTTGATGAAGTATATTAAGCAATCATACATAACTACTCTGTGGTGAGTGGGAGGTCAGACGTGTGTCCTTTTTCCCCTTTGATGTCTTTGTATTTGTTTGTTGGTTTGTTTAGACAGTTTATTTATTTGTTTAGACAGTAGGTGTTGTGTATTTTTTCTTATATTTTTTAATATTTTTAAAAACTGTTTTTAATAAAAATACTTCTTTTTAAAAAAATTGCCGTGACAACAATGCATTTTGCACTAATCTTGTGCTTCTCTATTAAATTCCTCTGAGCAGGGGTGAACCATCTAAAGATATGAGTAACAAGGACCGAGTTTTCCTTTGCCCCTTGAGGGTTTATGCCATTGATTCATGTACAGGAGTTAAAGATACATATAATTTCCCCCTAACCCTAAAGGGTCCTAATACATTGGCCACAATATTATTCACATTGAAGCTGAACTCAAGAAAAGTTGCTGCCTGAGGCAGAACAGCAAATAGTTATGTTCCCAATGGAAAATCAAGAGCCCATATATTTTCTAAAGCAGAAAAACTTCAGATTTTAAACTGTCCTCATTCATGGTGATAATAAACACAATAATAAAGTTACTAACGAATGAATGTCTTTTTGTGACAACTAAAGTCAGATGTTTGAAGCATCTACCTTGCCCTGTGTAAAAGTGAGGCTGGCTCTGTCTTCATACTTGACTGTGGCCATTTCCACACTAGCCTGTTATAGCGCAATGATTCCACTTTCAACATCCTCTGGAATCCTGGGGTTTGCAGTTTCGGGAGGGACTGGCTGGCCCCTCCAGAAACTGCAAACCCCAGGATTCCAGAGGATGTTGAAAGTAGAATCATCGCGCTATAACAGGATAGTGCGGAAATGGCCTGTGTCTCAGTATGTGGCCAATTTATTTAGAGATCATAGAACACTGTAGAGGCCATTCAGAACAGGGCCAGGGAATACCTCTTTGCCTTCTAAGTTCCTCCATTCTTGAACTATGATGATAGAGAGGCAGTTTCTGAACATTAAATACTAAGCTGGAGAAATTCAGATTTTTCAAGTGGGAAAGTCAACCGGACACTGTAATACTGTCATATTTATGACGAAAAATGAAAATATTCAAAACACGGGTTTCTCAAGTGCGAAGAACATTGACAAGGATAATCTTGGGGTGGAAAGAATGCTTAGAGTTTGAAACTTATTCTGTGAAAAAAAAATCACAGATAGATTTTTTTTCTTTGCACAGAAAACAACATTTTGAGCAAATAAAAAAAACATTTTCTGCACAAAAATATTATTTCCTATGTAAAAGTCCTGTTTCCTGCCTATTTTCTGTTCAAATCTGCAATTGCCTGCCTTTTTCTTTCTTTCTTTCTTTCTTTCTTTCTTTCTTTCTTTCTTTCTTTCTTTGAATAGATTTCTCTCTCTCTCTCTCTCTCTTTCTCTCAGTTCTGCTCCTCCATTTTAAAGTGACTCATGGGTAGCTATCCTTCCTCAAGCAATGGTGGAGTGAGATGAATGATCCAATCACACTCCACATGGAAACACTATAGAATCAGCTATTCTCAGTCAAATACAAGCGGAAGGGAGCAAGGCTAACAGCAGCCAATCACATGTGAGGATGAAAACATTGCCCTAGCAGAAGCACTTAATTTTTCAAGTAAAGTACGTCTCCCATGGCATACAATAATGCACATTGTTTCAGGGTTCCATGGTAAAAACATTATTTTGTAATTCTAGGGCAGTAAATTTGTATTTCTTCTTCTTTTTTTTTTTTTTTGAAAAGATGATGCACTAAAAGGCAGAAAATGACTGGGAAATCCATAAATAAAGTGAAGGTCTTCAGCAGCTTGCCACTCTGACAGCATATCTTACAAACAATCATAAATAACACTCACTGCATGCTATCAGAGACAATTATACTACACTATCAGCTCCATTGTTTTGATTTACTGGGGTCTTTGAAGTGAAAGAAATAGCTACCTGCCATCTGTAACAGCAAAACTCTAATATATTTGATTCTCCCCTCCCTTTAATATGTTGAAGTCTTGTTTGTTTTATCAGTATGCAGCTTTCAACTTTCAAAATATAGAAAAAAGCCATGGAGTTGGTATTGAATGATGAAATAATACATCCTATTTAAATCTGTACAGCAGAAGATTGAAGCCAAATTAACACCTAATTTTTGCTAAAGTGAGATCTGAGGGTCACACTCAAGAATATATTTCGAAGAGGCAGTCCTGCTCATGTCATAGCACATCTGTTCTCAACTGTGTTGTTTGCACTTAGAATTCCTTATTTTGAGATCGGCCAGTAGAAGTTTTGATGTCCAAAGCTGATTGTTGATTCTTTGTAGAAATATCATTGTGGGGGGAAAAAAGAGGATAAGCTTGGGAACATATATTCTTTTTAGTGTCCAGTTTGACTCTGTATTATGGATGAAAATAATATTTTAAAGTATTTGAAAAATGGTTGAAAAATATGTTGAGTATCAAGAATTCTTGATAAGAAGAATCCTAGACTGACGAAAATGTTTGTGATTTATTTGAACATTAATGTTTTGCCCAGAAAACAGCATTATTCTGTTTTCTGCACAAAAACACCACATGTAAATTTTATGCAGATTAAGTCCCAAATGGCCAATAGTCTTCAAAAACCATGTGGTTAATAGTGAACTTTGTGGTTAATGAGTGAACTTCGAAGCAAGAAAATCTTAATTTTCCCTTCAGCAGCAAAGAGCCCCAGTATATAACATTTGGCTGATGTGAAGTAATACTGTGAGAAGAAGAAGTGCTCCGAATGCTCAGGTAGAGTTCGCTGTGAATTTTTATTAGATGTTAACACATTTTGATTCAGAATGATGTTGTTACTAAGTGCAACATAAAAGATGACCGTCACATATACAATTCTAAACATAACTGATAAGTCCTCCTTCTCCTTGATAAATGTTTCTGATCATTTACAACAATACAAAGAGGAAATGGCCCAAGATACTTACCTGACTGGGGAAAAGGACCAAATATCCTCTGCTTTGGTTCCACATACAGAAACCGGTTTGATGGGCAGCTGAATCATATTGCAATACTGGCAATGGGGCAATGTTTTTCACCACACCTGAAGAGAGAAGGCTAACTTCACTTAAGGGATGTGGGTCAGAATGCAAAACGTAGGCCATTTCCGCACTACACTCTTATAGCGTGATTATTCCACTTTCAACATCCTATGGAATCCTGGGGTTTGCAGTTTTGGGAGGGGCGACATGGCAAACCCCAGGATTCCATAGGATGTTGAAAGTGGAATAATTGCGCTATAAGAGTGTAGTGCAGAAATTGCCATAGTTCTGTCCTTCAACACTCTGCTGCTTAAGCTAACTTAAAATCAGGCTGCAAAGTGATCAGTTTAAAGTTAAGGCAGTGACTTCATGAGAAATAGATCAAGAAACTCAGTCAGATGTGGAAGTTTGTATTCTTACCCCTCTTTTTTCAAGTCTGGCTCTACTCTTAGACAGAGTGAAGTGTCTGCCTCAGGCAAATAGTTCTGAGGTCCTTTATGAAAAGTGTTGGTGCATGTAATTGGTCTGGATAAAGTAAGATGATAGAAAAGTAAGGTGATAGAAAACAAAAGTCAATGGAATCTCTAGATTAGTGCTAACTTTTTAAACTGTATCTTGGAATCTTACGATTCCAAAACATTCACAGGATCAAATCCTGATACTCTGGCCATTTCCGCACTACACTCTTATAGCACAATTCCACTTTCAACATCCTACGGAATCCTGGGGTTTGCAGGACTGCAAACCTCAGGATTCCATAGGATGTTGAAACTGGAATCATTGTGCTATAAGAGTGTAGTGCAGAAATGGCCTCTGTATTAACTCAGTCATCAATCTATTCCAAAGGGATGTTTCATGGCTGCACAACTGCTTTTGTTGAAAGCTTATATCCTTTATATTCCTCTACCTGAGAGTAAGCCTCACTAAAATAAATAAGACTTACTTCTGAATAGGCAGTCTTGCACGTTATTAATTTTGTTGACTAGGAATCTATCACTACTTAAATCTGTGAAATAACTGACACTGTATTTACTCACACATATATTAGTTGCAACCCATATATAAAGTTATTATAGCAGATGTGAGTTCAAGTCAGTTTTTGCTGAATGTTTGCAACAGGAACAAACAGGAACTAACATCTCCAATTCACCCATACCTTAGGTCTTTGGTCCATCTAATTCTGTACTATCTTCATCAGGGGTTGGCAAAAAGCTGAAAAGTTATAAACATTCTTGAAAGATTTAGTGAAAACACAGAATATATTGCTTTAAAATCATACTAACAGCTGAAACCTAACAGCTGAAGCAACTACCACATGAGTACCTAAATGGCAATGACAAAATGATCTAAATGACATTGGCTCATCTCATTCCAAATGTACCATCTTGTTCACCTTTAGAACAATTCTTTATACATTTACTTAGAAGCACATATATACAGAGCTGTAAATCACAGACTCTTAAGACAGATGTATTAAAAATATTTACCAAGATGTAGTGGGGTGTGTGGAGAAACTACAGCATGGAAGGAAAGGGGGAGACGCCGTTGCAGATGCTGTGGCATTGCCACCAATCTCACCAACACTGTTTGGATGACAAATGCGAAAAGTAGAAAGCAAACATTGCCTTGGGGGCCTGCATATGTCATGCAGGCCATGTGTCTCCAGCTCTGTTTGACATTATTTAGCAGTGGTTCTCCAGAGTTTCAGACAGAAGTTTTTTGCCAGACCTGTCAAAAACTGACAGGAACTCTGTTCATGCAAATCACATATTCTGCAACTAAAGTATGGTCCTTCCCCACTTTCCCCCAAAAGAATCCAAAAATTCTTTTACATAATATTCCCCATTCTGACTGTTGATAGGTCTATATGTTTAAAGAAATGGCTCATATTGTGGAGAAAAAGTTAGACCTGGATATTCACACATTTCAACCATGACTCTTCTGCTCCAATTTTAACCCTATCATGTCCATCATATATTTTAAAAACAAAGGGATCTACCTTAATTTCCCCCTTTGATTCAAACTTTTATTAAAAGATAGGAAAAGAGAAATTATCTGAGTCTAATGTGCTAGAAGAGATGTCCTTGATACTTAACTTCTGTGCATGGTATCCAAAGCTACTGTATTCCTAGAAAAACATTATATTATTCGGCTTGTTAAAGATTTAAATGAAAGGTTCTACAAAAGTGTGGCAATACATTATTTTACATTCCCTGAGAGAAAATATCATTACACAAGTCTTTACAGAGAGGATATCTTGGGAGATATATGCACAAAACCATAGTTTTCTTACTAAAATGTGTCCTTTTGGTGGTTTATCTAAATATCTTTATTATTTATAGTTGCTTCCATTATCAAAGAGGGGAAAATGAAGAGATAATTTTCTGTCTTACAGGATATCTGTAACAGTAAATGGGCCTAATTCAATGAATTAATGTAAATAGATTGCTATTCCATAGTGGCCATCTGGAGGATAAACAAAAATGCTACTTGAGGAGTTTCCACAAGCAGCTTTTAAGATGCTATTTCAGTGGTGGTTTATAGCATTCATTTTCTGCTCAGCTACTCATACTTCTCACATTAGCCATTACCACCCTTATCATTTATGGCAAAGCATGCTTTCGGTTTTAATGTGAGCTTTATTATGGCCTATAAACTGTCCATACTCTGAAGAAAAAAGGTGGTATAAACCAGATAACTTTATACCATGTCTTGATCGTACAAACAGTATCTCACCTACATTATCTACTTCACCAGATCAATGGAGAGAATCTTCAGTAATTTTTCATCATTCTCTCCCATGCAAGGCAATACATTTTTGTGCCAGTTTCCCCTTTATAGCCTTCCTACAGAGAAAAAGTTTTCAAAGAAAACTATAGCAGTTTTGCAGGTTCTGAAGCTTGCTTGACTGAGTAGCTAAATGGGATCCTTTCTCCTTAATTTAAAAAAAACAAAACCTTGTCAAACTAAGTAAGTGTTCTTGATAAATGAGTCCAGTTTTCCTGAACACTGGGTATGGACCTAGAAAGAGTTGATTTGGCTAGAGAGAAGGTAAATAAAGAAATCGACCACTTCCTTTCCACTTCTAAGAACAGCATAGGTAATCCCATGGATATTTCCTTTAAGCATTCATATTCATTTGGGCCAGATAGCTTTCACTTTTCCAACACTAGTTATGAGGCAAGGCTCAAGAACATCAGCATTACCCTGTTGGATTGACTGCAACTGCAATAGGTTAGTCCACAAGCTGGCCATCTGTTGAGCCTTGCCTCTTTTGATACAGGAGGTACTGGGTCAGATCTATTTTGAAAAAAGTTGGGAGTCTGACTCTCTGTACCCAAAATCAGGATCCATATGATTGATGTATGCCATGGTGGACCCTGCTTAACCTCTCACTAACCTAGCAGTCAGGTTGGGATGAAAAATCAACAACTGTGGTGCTCCATGATTGGATTCAGACCCTATGTCACATCACAGCCAATATATATTGTGGGTAATTTTTGCCTAATATCTGTTTATGTGTGGTCATTGTTCCTTGTCTTCCATCTATACCCAATGGATATAATGGGAGCAATACATTCAGTGTATCCAGTCTTTCAATTGTTTTCAATAACACTTGAGTTTCCAGTTGATATACTGTATGGACCTCCAGGAATTTCCATACTTATTTTCTGCATAAGGCTTATTTTCCTTAACTAATATATTTTCCCCACATAAGGGAAAGAGTTAACTATGCCTATACATAAATTACTATAAATTACAAGGTTTAGAAACATTTTCTTAATTGAGCTTTGAATGGTAGAAATGGATGTTGTTACTAGAACGGTGTGGATGTTAGTTTTCCCTTTTTTTAAATAAAAGGAGTTTGAAACCTGGCAGGAAAGGGAAATGATCTGCTTGTGAAAATCAAGAATGGCAACTTACCTTTTCCAATGTATTAACTTTCACAGCTCAATCTTTATATTCCTCTTTTTAGTTAACAAGAAATGCCCCTTTCTCTTAGAAGCTATCTCATCTGTATCAAGACTGTCCATCTTCTTCCTTTTTCTCTACTGAAGTTTTCAAGTGACTGACAGGTACTTCAGTGAAAGGAAGGGAACATCACCATGGTGTCATTTCAGAGACAAGTGAAGTACAAACCAGAAAAAGTAGCTTCACATTTTAATCTTCCTTTACAGTTGCCAGTTTAAATAAGGGGCACAGCTCCTGCCCCTTTAATGCTTTTTATAGAAGAGGGAATTTCAGCAGATGTTGCTTACATGACAAGCAACACCCACTGAAAATCTCTCTCCAGACATTAAGGAACAGGAATCCTGTCCCTTAGTTCACTCAGTAACCCTATCTCCTCCTGAAATTCAGAATCCAAATCAATTTACTCTGTCTACTTCATGTGTGCCTTCAAGTCACCTGTTGACTTCTGGTGGCCACATGAATTTCACAGGGGTTTCTTTGATAAGGAATACTTAGATGTGGTTTTGCCAGTACCTTCCTCTGAAATATAGCCTATAACACCTGGTATTCATTGGTGGTCTCCCATCCAAGTATTGAACAGGACTGACTCTACTTAGTTTCCAATATCAGACAGGATCTGGTGCCTTTAGGGCATTTAGTCCCCTTTAAGTAGCACTGCTAATGCAAAGGTAGTTAAGGCAAGTTTCCTTCACATATGCATTATGGCCTTGTCTATATGAATGTATAATTTATGCTTGATTCTCAGTCATATAAGACTGTACAACATTACTGATTTTATTTTCTGAATTGACTATTGCCCAGAGAAGCACAAGATGGCAGACATGCCTTCCCATGACCATTTTTGTTGTCAATACAGCTTTATAAGGTGAGGTAGGTTGAATAGTGATTCGTTCAAGCTCATCCAGTCAGCTTCATGGTTGAGGATGGATCTGAAACCAGATTTTCCCAGCCCTAGCCTGTCACTATAACACACACAAAGTTATCACATGATATGATGAGACTTAGCTATGCTAACATAGACTATAAATATTCCTAAATATTATCATTAAATACAAAAGGGTGTTTTTTTTTCCTCTGGTGAGAATTAATAAAGTCAATTTGAATACTACTGCTGTCTTATTTATCTTTACTAGCCAATGCTTGTGCTAGAGGAACTGCAATTTTTATTGTGAAAAAAAAAAATAGGATCAAGGTCCCTGGTGTACCAGCACCAAGAATGAGCTTTTTTTTTTTTTTTTTTGGATCTTGTCATCTTAAATGGAATCATGCTTTTATCTCCTGCATCTGATGAATTTTGTTACCCTGACTTCTGGAGGTCCTTGGGGGACACTTAGATTTGCTCCAAAAATACAAAGATTGGGGAAATTAGCAGAGCACTGCTTAGCAAAGGGAAGGGCAGGGCAATACGGCGAGATCTTGAACACTATGTCTATGGAGTCAGACCACACAAGGCCCAGGTCAAATGTCCAATTATCAGTAGTTTATTTAGCAGAATTGGAAAAATATCCACACACACACATAGTGAAGCAGTCACTCACACAGGCACATAAGGACTAATGAGTCAGAAAGATATGAAGATTGGGAAAAGTGGAGGGAAAGAGGGGTTTATACTGCACCTTATCCTGTAGCCTTCAGAGCGGGAAGAAGGAAAGCAAAAAGTGGCTCAGCAGGGGAAGAATGCTGAGGGGAGCTCTCAGTTAGCACAATGCAGAGACACTAGTCAAGCATGGGAATTCTCCAAAGAGAGCCCCAAAAGGGGACTCAATTATAGTACAAAATGTGCCTTGGGGCAACCCTTTCCCGGAAAAGGACAATGGCCAAATCATGCAGATGGACCTAATTTTTGTATTTCTTGCTGTTGCAATGGTTAACCTCACCCAGAGGACATGTAGTCCCCATCATAGCGTCGTTGTTGATGGGCCATTGTGTGTGTATACATGCCTTTTGAGGTTTCCCTCTTGGAGACATGACTGGGGAAGTGTTGGTCTGACCTTGTTAGTTATGCTGCAGTTTTAGATCTGGACATCTACGTTCCTGTCCAGTGAACCTCTGGCTTAATAAATTAATATATTGAATATTACACTCCCCCGGGATTGGGTCTGCTAGTAAGGGTTACAGTTTGGCTCTAGTCCAGAAGTGGTCAACTGTCAGGGGTTGTGTGGTTACATTGGACCTTGGAAGCCCCCAATATATTTAAAACCATTTTTCCCTGAAAAATTTATTTTTTAAAAAAATAAAAAATAAATAAAAAATGCTTCTCTCCAGGAAGCATGGTGGACATTTCACCATGATTTGGTCTCACCTGAGCTGTTTAGTCCCAGTATCACAAACTAGGAAGAAAACTAGAAGTCAACTTCTGATTTACTTCCTGCTTGAAAAATGAAGTATTCTCCTGAGCCTAAAATAGCCAGAGGGGAGGACATGATGAAATTATCCCCATACCCCTTGGCTGACCTGGAGCATTCTTTATTTTTATTTTTATTATTATTTTTTACAAAGTCTAATTTGGGAATGCTTGACTCTGGAGGCAGGTTTAAAAAAAAATGGTGTCAGGGGTTAAACTTTGCTATGCCTTGCTCTAAATCCATAATGGAACGGGATGTGATAAGTTTCTCATTCTTTTAGCTTTCATAGGTGTCTTGGCTGGTTACTTCAACAGACCTACACAGCTGCCCTGCTAGAAATCATTTTGTGTGTTTTCCTTCAATATGGTATAGGAACAAATTTACACAACAAACAAAACAAAAAACATTTTTAAACATAAAAAACTCCAAAACTAACTGATGTCAATGGAGCAAAAATGTATTGGTGATTAAAAAGCAAAAGCAAAACATGATGGCAAATATTCCCTTTTCTACTAACAATGCAGTGTTACATTATGTTTTGCCTGTGAGACCTTCCTGACTTTTTAAATACCATTAAAATCACCAGAACACTAACATTTTCCATAATGATTAATAACAATTGACTTCCCAGTATAATACTATAGAGCTGAGTTCACAATATAAATAGGTCACTGCATGATTTGCTACAAATCAAAAATACCAACAAGCAACAGAATTTCTGCTACTCATATTTTTGCTGGTGAGGTCATTAACCCAAAATTTCAACCCTGATCAGCTTCTTCACTCTTGCATTCACCATGCCCCTTGGGTCACACTGTTCCTTTGCTTCAGGGCTCACAGCCTACTGGCTTCCAAAGTATTACTAAGCAAAACTGATAACATTTTGTGGTGGAAATTCAGGTTGGGAAGGGAGGGAAGAAAATTCAGTAGCAAAATATTCACACTTTTTAAGGGGAGGGGATTTACTTAACAGTAGCAGAACTTTATTTTCTTTTTAAAGCTTTTTTTTTATCACTGCTCCTAAAAACAGGGATAGCAGCATTCCTCCCAGTAGTCACTTCCCCCATTGGTACCCTCTCAGAATATATGACATCGCATCATTCCACAAACATTTTGAACAAACCATAGAAGGTCATAGGGGGTGTTCCTCCACAATATCTCTAGAATGATTCTACATTGGACTGTAGATTTATTCTGACATGGGAGGGGATAGGAATGGGATCAAGAAAGAAAGAAACAAGGGGGGGGAGGGAGGAATTCAGGCAGGCCACAAAAACCAAGTGTATTATATATAGGAGGCGCGATACATGGCTTAGCAGTACTACACATGAAAAGGACCTTAGGATTATTGTTGATCATAATTTGAACATGAGCCAGCAATGTGCTGCTACAGCAAAGAAGGCAAATGCTATCTTACCTTACATTAATAGAAGCACAGTTTCCAAGTGGAGGGAAGTAATAATGCTACTATGTTCTGTGCTGCTCAGGCCTCATCTGGAGGACTCATTCAGTTCTGAGTACCTCATTTTAAAAATGATATAGATAAGTTGGAGCAAGTGCAGAGAAGGGTAATGAGTATGATAAGGGGTATGGAGAAAAAAAACATGAGGAGAGGAAGAAGGAGTTGGCATGTTCAACTTAGTGAAGAGGAAGCTGAAGAGTATCCTTTAAATTCCTCAAGGGCTGCCACTGCAGGCTTGTTCTCTTCACCCACAGAGAATAGGACTAGACATAATGGCTTTAAGTTATAGAAGAGTAGGTTTCTATTCAACATTAGAAGGAACTTCTTGACAGTAAGAGCTGTTTGGCAATGGAATCAATTGCCTATAGTGGCAGTGGGGTCTCCTTCTCTGGACACCTTTAAAAGGAGGCTGGAGAGCTACTTGCTGGGAAGGTTTTAGCTAGAGATCCTATACTCAGCAAGGAGTTAGACCTGATGTTCCATGAGGCCCCTTCCAACTCTATGATTCTAAGGAAGGAAGGAAGGGAGGGAGGGCTACTGATATTATTAACTTAATCCATATTTATGAATAATTTCATACACACACGCACACTTTCACATATCCACAGGAACGTTTCCAACTGACAACAGGGCAATAAATTGAAGTCTGTGCCCCCCCTTTATTTAGGCCCAAGCTTCCTAGACCTTTCACTCCCTTTCCCCGAACTTCACATACACTTGCACGATGATTTAGTTCAACCCTTTTTGTGTTTCTTGGCTCCCCCTTTTTCAACCCTATCTCCCTGTCTTTTGTATGGAACCCTCCATCTTCCACTCATCTTCTTTCCATCATTCACTGAGTCTCTGGGTTGCGTTCTTCTGTATGTTTGATTCAGGGCTAGAACATATATTTGGTAGGTGTACGGTTATAGAATCAAGCCCTGATATCAGCATTTAAACTATTTCAGATACTAGGTATGGGAAAGACCATTACAGGTCTAAGTGGAAACAGAAGCTTGTATGAACCAGTTGTCTGATAGATTATAAGGCAACTTTGTGTATTTAAAAGCTTTTGCTTTCTTGTTTCTGCCTTTCAGCATGCCAGCACAAAGTAGACCTCTGAGACTTTCCCTTCATCCTTCTCCCACCCCAAACTCACCTCTGCCCCTCTCCTCAAATTCTCCTCTGGCTATTGATCCCTTTCCCTTGCCATTTTACTTGCTGCTCTTTGACCTTCCAATCCTCTCTGGCAGCCAAAACAAAAGAGTTCCTCCTGTTCCTTCATCCAAAGTATTGTCCTCTTATCCAAACATATGTTTCTCGCTTTCCTAATAGAAGATGTTTGCTTGAGTCATTTGTTTGTCAGCCACTGTTGTCACTGGTTTCACAACCAGTAGGTAATAGGTAACACTTTTTGGCCAAAAGACAGAAGGAGAAAGAGAAAGAGAAAATTAAACATGTCTCCATCAATCAGCAGCCCATCACACATCATTGCAATTCCTGAGGCAGTCAGAGCAGCGAAGTGGCAAATTTGCCAACCACATAAAGTGTGATTTGATCAGCCTATGAGGCAAATCAAGCTGAAGGCAAAAGGGTGTGTTTTTTGTTTGTTTGTTTGTTTTTGTGGTTCATTCTTTATATAAAACCTTTTCAGGGACTGGTAGCTGAACCCTTCACCCCCTCCCCCATCATTGCCTTGGTGCAGAAAAGTAAGTAAAGAAGAATGTGCTAACAATGGAAATATGTAGTAAGAATTTCTAAAAGGCTATCATTATTTGAGCTGGAGCTTTGCCAAGGTATCAGGGTTAGCAACCCTGTACACTTGCACAATGGCTTGGGGAATCTTAATGACCATGAGTGTTGAAGACCTTGTTTTAGGTCTCATTTAAAGATTGCACAACCTGCAGCTCATTGACCTTTCCTACCACACAGGAGCAATCAGTCAGTAACTCATTCAGAGAAAGCTGGGGGGAATACCACAGAAAAGAATCTCCTAAACCATTTTCTACTTTAGTCCTTAGTCACAGCTGTGAATTCAACTTTTGACAGCCTATCACAATGCTGAACTTGAGATGATAGAATAGATAAAAGTAAAGGAGAATGCAGTGATAGGCTTTCCCTTTCCATCTCAGAATGTTCCCGAGCCCCAGTTGTCAACTTTGTTGGAACATTTTCTAGTCAATGTTAACGATATAAAGACTATTCATCTTTTCTTATCCTCAGCTTTTTCATCCTCAGCTGAAAACAAAATGGTTGGGACAAAAATGTTTTAACAAGAGCATTTGGTTTTGCTATTAGCACATTTTTTCTTCCATGGAAATGTAACATATTTGGACAAAATAAAATAAAAGTTGCATACCTGTTACTTACGATTGTTGGTAGGTTAGTGGCATTCAGGAGAAATGGAAGTTTCATCTACTGGATAGACATTGGAATTCATTTGTGTCAGGAAATTCTGCCATAATAAAAGAAAGCCAAGAACCTGCATTATAGATGTAGTTACAAACGTGTAGACACATTTTCCAGTCCCCTTCTGCCAGAGAGCTGAGATGTAACAATGAGAAGGAGGAATCCTCTCACAATTCCTCATCACAAAGCATCCTACTGGTGGGAGTGGGCAGAAAATATCACTTTGCAGTGGTCTAATCCCCAGCAGAACAGACTTCTTTCACTGAGTGTGGCTGCTGGTTGTTAACGTAGGTTTTGGGGAGCATGCCAAATATGGCAATAGTGCCATGATTGTAAACATGAACACCAAACAGTTACAAACACATTACGTTTATGCATTTGCAACTGTTCAACAGGATGCAGGCCCACATTTTTATCTGATTTTAATTTTCTTTTATGCCTTCTTTTTTTGATTGTGTGGAGCACACTTTATTCTGTGCAAGCAAACAGTGGTTTTGACACAGGGTTTTTATGTAATATATGCAATACATCGGAATTTTCATGGGGAGGGTGCTGGAAATTTTCCCAGAACTCCATGCATGGAATCTCATGAAACTCAGGGCCTTTCTACACTACATTACGCTGTTATAGTGCTATTATTCCACTTTCAATATCCTATGGAATCTTGAGATCTGCAGTTTAGAAAGGGGCATTTGGAATTCTCAGCCAGAGAGCTCTTTGGCCTCAGTAAACTACAAATTCCCAGAATCCCACAGGATGTTGAAAGTGGAATAATAGCACTATAACAGTGTAGTGTGGGAAGGGCCTTAAACTGAAGGCCCAGAGTCGTCCTGTCCCTTGAAGCATTGCTCCAGTTGGCTCCTCCTGCAAATTGAAAGCACTCTCTTCTAATCCTCCCCCAAGACATATTAGCACTGAAGCATTCTGAGTTTGCCTCTTACAGAAGCATCACGAAACAAGAACTACAGCTCTAACCTGTTTTGTCATTTTGGATTGTTGCTATTACTACATAATTACATAATGAAGTCAGTTTCATGTGGTCTTATTGAGAGAATGTCAGGATCTAAAGTATTTTACTTCAGTATTTAATTATTTTTTCTTATTTTCTGTGGCAGGGAAGGGCTATGAATATGTGGAAGCAGACCTTATCCCTAATTGTGGCATTATAATGCAATTGTTTAGCTAATTGAATTGTCTGCTTGAAAAGGTATTGGGTGGAATTTGTTCCCATTAAAACCTTAATAGCAGCCAACTAACAGTTCTGCTGGAGGGAACCGTATCTCATCCTGTTCACTGGAAATAAAGCTGCTATGGGTCATTACAAGATGCATGTTATGATGTAAACATAAATTATTTATCAATAAAAATTTGGCAAATCGTTCCACTTCTGTTTTAACAGATTGGCACAATACAGGAGAGTCCATTCAGTTCTTCATTTCTCTATAGTACTTGTTAAAACATTTCAACGGGTGACTTGCATTACTTATTTCTTTAGCAGAAGACAGCAAATGACAAACATTGAGAAACTATGCAAACACTTTGAAAAAAGACACACACACACACAGAGAGAGAGAGACAGATATTCTGTTTCTCAAAAATGCCAACTTAATTTTTTTGGTCACATCATGTGCTAACACTTCATTTTTCCCACATGGAAAATTTTTCCCCATATATTTTTCTTAGGATAGTCATTTTTTATTCACATCCTTCTCATTGATTAAAGTGTGTTTCTATGTATTTTTCAAGTGTATCCTTTTTAATTGTTTGCAATCTGAATATTTTGAAATTTCTCCAACATGCACCACAAGCTTTACCATTATGTGGATTTTTTTGGTTTTATTTTGTTAGTCAGTCAGTTATTAAATTAATATGCTGTCTTTCTCCTAGAGTGGAACCCAAGTTGTTTACCCTTATCCAGTCCATTAGTAACAACAAACATTGGTTCAGTACTGAAACAGCTTCCTTGGAATCAGGTGGAAAGAAGAGATACAACTGGATGTTATTAGCATATTGGTGACACCAAACCTCAAAACTTTAGGTGAGCTCTCCCAGTGGTTTCATATAGATGTCAAACAGTATGGTGAACAAAACAGACCCATGAGTGACCCCAGAGGCTAAGAGTCAGGGCATCAACAGGAGTCCTCTAACACCAACTTCTAAGTTTGCCCTTCAAAGAAAGAGTGCAACCAACTGCATAACAGTTCCCCAAAATTCCATCCCTGAATGTCAGGTCAGAAGGATACCAGGGTCAATGGTATCAAAAGCCACAGAGAAGTCCAGCAGAAATAACATGGATATTCTTGCCCATCTAGTTCCCTGCATGGATCATCCACCAAGGCCATCAAAACTGCCTCCATTCCATAACTAGGCTTGAAGCCAAAATAAAATAGATCTAGGTAATCCCTCTCATTCAGCTGAGAGACCACCACACGATCCAGACCTTGTCCCAAAGTGGAAAGTTAGAGATTTGCCAATAATGCTTCAGAAAAGTGGGATTCAGGAAGGCCTTGTTTTAATTTTTTCTCTATAATTGTTTTATGAAAGCCTGTTAAGATAATAGCCATCATCATATCCCATTATAGTGAAATCTTTACATGAACCATATATTCTGTGTCAGAAGTACTTTTAGTTTCAGTAATGATGCAGAGTCAATGATTTTTTTTTCAACTACTTTCCACACTCTTCACCGCTGTGTCAATGACTGCCTCAAGACTATGCTTGTACACTCTTGAGGATACCACTTGGAATCCTCTCCAGAAGTTCACAGAAAATATCAACACAAATCTCCATAAACCATTGAAATGATTTCTAACAATAAATAAATAAACAAACAAACTTCCAAGCATGGAGTGCATATAATGTGCACAGCCTGTTAATAAAGGAAATCCTGGTTTCATGCCAACTGTAAGAGTGCACCACATGCCAGATGTACGCAGCATGATTATCTAACTAATAGGATTAGCTAAATAGCAAGCCTTGGGCTTGTGGCAAGAGTCCCACTGCCAATTCTCTATCCCCTCAAAGGGTGGAAACTATCACATATTTGCCTTAATTTGTTTGAACTACAAGAGCCTCACCTGAAAATCCTCTTTAAAAGTCTTTTTAGTTTTGAAAGGAGGGATTGTGCAAATATTTCTTGTCTCTTTCAGTGCTTCAGTGCCAACTGGGTGTTATTAAACAATAGCTACATAGTTGATGTTGAGGGTGAGGGAAGGGGGAGAATGACATCAATTTTGGCAACAATGTTTGATTGTCTGAAGTGGCTAACCAGGTTTAAAATGGAGTCCAAACTCACATATGTAATGTTTGGCATTTATTTCAGTAAAACAGGATAATATCCAAAAAGGAAAAGTTATTTGAAGAACAGGAATTTGATATTTTAAAAAAGCACGTGTTGTCTTGCAATTATAATTTCCTTTTAGGGTTTGCAGGTTCTTTGTGGATTTCTTAGCAAAAATTACTTATACTGGAACCATTAAGAAATGTTGTACACCTTTGTTGCTACATGCCTTCAAGTTGACTCTGACTTATGGCGAACCTATCATAGAGTTTTCTCAGCAGGATTTATTAAGAGGATATTTATTGTTGCCTACTTCTTAGGCTGAAAGAGTGTGACTTGCCCAAGATTGCTTAGTTCATTTCCAGGACTGAGTGTGGATTTGCACCACCATCTTCTTGAGAGTACCAAATTTATCTGGATTTCAAATTCCATTAAACCCAATTGCCTTATTGAAAGAATCTATATAACATAACAGCTTGCCACATAATATTTGACTCCCATGATGGCACTTTGTAGAGCACTGCTTTTCAACTCTTGGATCACAGCAGCTGCATCTCTATCAGTGTTGTCATTATTGATGATGATGATGATGATGATTTTGGCCAAGATCTTATATCACTGGGTTAGTTATGAATGTGTGACTAACTATCATCTCCTGGCCTTACCCCTACAAATCTACACTAACAGCCAGCTGCCATACTGAATGATGGAGATCTGTTTTGTTCGTGTTTGAGGTGCAGCAGGATGATGACTCTGACCAGTCTTCTCCTGCAAGCCTTGCATACTGGTGGAAGAGGGTTGCAAACATCATCCAGCTATGTCTCAATCACCAACAGAACTGATGTCCACCATAAATAGCATCTCCCTGGAGTTTAAAGTGGAATTTGAGGGACATTTATAAACATCATAAATCACCCATAACGTCACCCAAATCCCACCTTAAACTCCATGGAGCAACTACAAGTGCTGGAGGTCTGTTGTGCCATGATGATAGTACCGTAGTATAGCTGAATACAGAGCAGTTAGGGATCTGTAATACTAGATTACAAGTTTGTAACTGCGGTAGAGGATGCCATCCTTTATTTATAACCTTCCTTTCTTCTGGCAAGGGACTCAAGCATCTTACAAAAAAATTAAAACAAAGTCCAGCTAAATTCTTATTTACTTCAGTTTTAAAAATCAATGAAATAGACTATTCTGTTTTAAAAGCACAACATTCCAAAAGTTTTCAACATATTTTGATCATAATTAAAAGATAACAAAATAATAACACAGTACATCATTTTCAAAATACCCTTCTTATAATTTAGGTACTAGAATGTTGCCTAAACAAGAAAGGTCTTTGCTGGTGAAATGACAAAATAGAGAGGGCCAACCAGACCACCTGTAGAACAGAGTTCCCCAGCCTGGAAACAGCCATCAATAAAAGACCTATCCCATGTGGGACAAAAAGAAAGCCCCCCCCCGATCCTATACCGCCTCCCAGCTCATTTAGGGAGATATAGCCTTTTAAATAGTCTGGACCCAAAGCATGTGGTGACTTAAAGGTCATAATCCACACTTTGAAATCTGCCAAAAAACAGAGAAGCTGTTTCAACAGAGGAGTTCTACGTTCCCTATAACCAGAGCCGGTCACTCGCCTGGCCACAGCATTTCAGATCCATATCTCCCTCCCATATCAGGGTTGTTTTTTTTAAGAGGAAGAAGTTATTTGGGGAAAAGGAAGGAAAGAAAAAAGACAAGAGAAACTAGGGTCCCATTATTTTTTAGAGTGAAGTGGTTCCTTCTGATGTCTGTAAAGCTATAAAGCCGTAAGTATAGATAAATCAGTACTATAGTACGCTATCTACAATAACTTAGAATGTTTCATTCTGATAAAGATTATATGGAGGGATATTCTGTTGTCTCAATACAAATTCCACATATAAATTAACACACTGGGTTACTTCAGAATGTTATCTTTTGAGTAGACCAGAGTTTAGACAATAAATACTTTTAGCCAATTGCTCTCATGTATTTGATATCTGTATACCCAAAATGGAAAGAAGGAATTTAGATAACACTGTCTGCTCCTACTTCCCCAATGTTGATTGGGTTCTGACCTTGTCCTCAACATCTGCATGTTGGCACACCAAAAGGAACATCTTCTAGAACATTGGTTCCCAGTCTTTGGTCTTTCAGATATTCTGGACTCCAGCTCTGAGAATCTCTGACTATTGTCCAAGAATTCTGGAATCTATAAGTTGAAATCAAAAACCTTTACAGAACAAAACATTGAGATCCATTGTTCTAGGAGGTGTGTTAAACCAGGACTGGGAAACTGTCACATTTGAGCTCAAAAATTTCACCTCAACCAGAGGCTGGACTGCCCTTGAAAATATAGGATATTGCCTAATCAATGTCAGACTTGATGGGGGAAAAGGACTTGGAGGCTTATGTTAAACTGCCGGACATGGGAACACCCAGGACTGGGAATTATCTATTTTTGACCAGTTTGGAGCCTGAATTAATTACTTTTTCTGTGGGGAACCTTGAAGCAGGTGGCCATGTCCTAAGAGCACAAAAAAGTCTTTGAGGTTGTATGTTATTCATCCCTGTTCTAAGGACTCTGTATCAGAGAGAACCCTGATTATAGAGGATTGTTGTTGGTACAAAGATCTTTCCAATGTGCAGCCATCAACGAATACCACCTCCTTCACTGACAGGCTGCTCAGTGACAATATTGCATGCAAGGCAGAAGTGACCAGGCCAATCTCACTTCCCCCCAGATGTACTAAGTAGATTCAAAGTGGGGAGGATATTCCTTTCTTGAATTGGTTAGGATATAGGCCTCATCTTTCCTTTGGTCTATCTTTAAACCTTATTCTACTGTCCTGCCACTGTAGGAATAGGGACCATCATATATAAGGTGCCTATACGAGAATGAAGAGATACATGAAGACTGCTAAGAAATGTTGACAATTCTAATTATAAAATCTTTGACATGACTAAAAAGTATTTCTTGGAGCCCTTGAATTGGAACTTCAAATCTTCTGTGGCAGCTTAAAGATCTCTGTTCCCTCTATGCTGCAGAAATTTTCATTGTCCTGAAAATAATGTCATGGGTAGGAAAGGAAGCCCAATGCTTTGAACTATGTGACTTAATAATGCATCAATCTGAAATTTATTATCCTCCTTAATTTGTACCTGCCTAACTGCTGTATGACAGTTTTCAGCAGTTTCAACACACCAAAGTATGAATTTAAATATGTGTTTTGAGAAGAAAACACTCACGTGTATATTTTAGAGGTCATGTCATTTGAACATTTGAATAAGAAATGGCCAGAGTGAATATGCATGACACCTCATGGAGAATATGCACAATATAGACATGATGTATCTATAAAGAGGAAATTATGCACATTAATCAGTTAACTGATTATCAGTTAATGCCTACAAGATCTTGGGGAGTGTTCACAATGTTCTTCACAATATTTTGAACATTTACCAGGCAAAGTGTATCATTTTTCATATGTCTTGGAGAACTGCATACATCCATTGTACCTTATACTTTCCCTGGGCAACATGCACCTTTTTGGATACTATGCACATTCTTTGGCAATATGCATAGACCAAAAAAAATGCTGTAGGTCAAGATACACACATTCCCAAGGTGTGCTGGGGCCCATATACATTGATCAGAGAATACAGCAAATCTGACTGAGACAGTCTTACTTCTTAAAGACTCTTGGAAAGTATGCTTATTGCTCAGAGATAATATATAATATATAAAAGTCAAAGTATGTGAGTTTGTCTGTGTCAGGCTAATCATATGAGATCTGACCTCATATGATTCGCTATGTCAGGTGAAGACCTTATATGATTGGCTTCCTAAGAAGATTCTGTGGAATCTTGGGCTTTGAAATTTAGGGAGGGGCCTTTACAATTCTCAGCCAGACAATAGGCTGGTTATTATGGAGATGAGGCCTAGCAGCAAGGAAGAGGGCAGTGTATTCCCTCAGGAAACCAAACTCTGCATGAATACAGATTGGATTGAAGAATATGGGGAAAAATTACAGGTAGTGGACAAGACAGTTTGGGGAATTAGAGACACAGGATCTCAAATCTTTCTAATAAGTATTACCTATGAGAAAATAAAATCCCAGGCAATGCCAGGTATATAGGCTAGAATATATATAATACCTTACTCATGAATGTGCTGGCCCAGTCGTTATGCCTGATAGCTGTGAAGTTGACAAAGTCCCCCCGCCTCACATACACACACACACACACACACAGACATGTACTGTTTCACACTAATAGGCACATATTTATTTTTTGCTCCTATGTGCATAATTGAGTACAAAATGAAAAAAAAGAAATCTATCATTAGTTGAAAATTAATGAGGTTAAACTAATGGAGTTAAAAATAAGTATAATGATTGTAATATAATTTGAGACATCCCTGTGAAGTTTTCATTTCTTCATTTCAGCGGTCATGATAAAGGAAATGTGTAAGAAAAAAAAAGAATTTTTTAGAATGACACCGAGATTTGGTGTCTATGCTAACTTTTTAATGACTTCCTTTTCCTCCTCCCTATCAAACCAGCACAGGGGTTATATGAAAATATCTGTGAAGAGGGTCAAAAAGTTCTTAAAATCTATGTTTCTGTTTAAGCTTAGTGGAAGCCAATTGCTTGGAAGTCCTCAACAAGAACCATTTTGAGAGCTGCCTTTTAACCAGAATTTAATTATGGCACTCGTTACTGCTGAGACTGCAAAGATTCAATACCGTATCCTTAAAGGACCAGTAATGAGACATTAATAAATGAAAGCCTTGAAGAAATTTCATGGTAAAACAAATAAAACAAAATTAAACTAGTTCAGACTTGTGAGTTTATAAACAACTCACACAGAAAGAGAAATGAGAACATAGGAAATGATGTAATGCTTATGGACTAAGCTTTTGCTGAGTTTTGACATTATTATAGCCTTGCAAATATATCTACAAAATTATTAGTTTACATCTACAGAACAAACAAATTAGTAAGCCAGCCTGCTTGCTAGGCTAGATTTAATGGCAGTTTTAGCACAACAACCCCTGAGGGTTCTATATTGTTCATCCTGGGTTTAAAACAATCTGGAATAGCTGTAAAAAGGATACTAACTTCATTAAATGCTGTGCGTCAAGCATTTGATAGTTCAGTTTCATTTTGTTCAATAATGGTGAATTTCTTCAGCAGAAAATAGAAAATAGAAATTTTTGTGGACATAGAAGATATCCCTCTCAAAAAGATACTCTCATATTAGAATGCAATTCTCCACTAATTTTCTTCTTGAAAAAAGTGACAAGTAAACTTAACTATGTTTTCCCTCGGTGAGAAAGCCTTCCAAAAATGTGATTTTATAAAGCCTGTTTGCAAGTCAGGACTAATTCTGCACAAAAATGGCACATGGTTGTTTTGTGCAGAAAATAACATTTACTACAAAGAAGAAAGCATTTCATGAGCATAAGATAATATTTCTGTGCAGTAATATTAGTTTCTGCACAGAAAATTCTGGTTCCTCTAAAGAAAATACCAGTTTCTATACATGAAAACCAACTGCAAATTTTGGGCAGAAAACATAACAAAGTGTTAACATGCTTCTCATCAGAAGAACACTTGAAAAGACATGTTTTTGACCACTTTTCAAATATTTTTGAATATTGCTTCAATTTCTAGTTAATGTCATACAAAAAAATGAGCAAAATATTGTTATTATACACTAAATACCCGAATGTGGAAGACACTCTTTGCCAGTTTGGATGGAAGTCACATATTTTTTATATAGAAAGAAAAATTGTAGTCTATCTGGCAAGTGCCAGAGAAGTACGAAAGTTAAGGCCTGCCATGTCATAATATGCTAGTTAATCATTTGTTTTGTTGCAGCATGAGTTTTTGTGGATTTAACCCCACAAAGGCCATTTCTACATGGTGTTGCTGTCCCCCTATGGGGAGGGGATGGCAGCAGTCCACGGACCATTCTTCTGCACAACATTGTTGTGGCCCCTCTGCCATCCCACCCCCACCCATCATAATTATGAGATAGTCACTTAATGGATTAAATTTGTTAAGCGACCACAATTGTGTGATGTTCCCATCCTTACCTGCCACACAGAAGGGCAAGAAGCATGATGGAGGCACTTTCTTCCCTAGCACAGAATGGGAAAGAGTCTTGCTATGCTGCGGAAGGCACACACGTGTTGCTTGTGGACCTCTCCACAGGGAGCTGGTTGGGTGCCAAGGGAAGCATTCCTGTTGCTTTCTCTTCCTGGCAAAGGAGCTGCCAGGATTGTGACAGGAAGACAACAGGATAAAATACCATGTGGAAATGACCTAAGCTACCAGAATCCTTCCTTCCCTTCCTTTTTAAATGCACAGAGTAAATCTTAGTGCACATATAGCACACACCTTCCATACAGCAGAAAATCAATATATATAAGCAAACACATTATAAAGAATTGTAAAGGCAGCTAGAACAATCCATGCTCTGGATCTATCTACCTGCAATTAGTCAGGTTTCAATTTCTTTTGAAGAGGCTACCATGTCGAAGAATGTCATATTCATTTCTGATGAAACAAAATGATAATTTGGGGCTCCAAGTGGCCTGAACCAAATCAGAGCTGAATCAAAAATGCTGAATCAGGTCCCAAACTGATCTGGAGGGTTTTTTTTCACAGTCCTAACATAGTCCCACTGCATGTAACTACTTTACAAGTTAGCAACTTAACTGAAGCTAAGTACTTAAATTGTAACTTCTGATTTTTTCCTTACATTTTGTTCTCCCCCATTCCAACTTTTTGTTCAAAAGTTGCATTTTCCACCTGCATTTTTCATATTCCATAATCACCCAAACCCCTCAAGGTAACAATGTTATGCTTGATGGAATAATTTAACCTTTTAAATGGCCTGCAAAATCCATGAACTTCAATTTTGAACATGTTACATAAATCATAGTATTTAGTGAAGGCTGTAATGTCACACACTGTTGTTTCTGAAATGCTACTAGTGATGATATTTGGTGCATTCTGTGGGCGGCATATTTGTAAACAATGCCTTATAATGATATATGTCATACAGCAATATACACCCAGTCCCTCCAAAAAAAAAAAAAGGATCAAGAGTATCACTGGTCATTGTGAAGCACATTCACATCTTCTACTTTTAAAATTATGTTTCTAAATCATATTCATGTATTCATTTATTTTTTAAAAATGTATTCTTTCTCACCACAAAAGCTTTCCAAGCAGGATACAATCACATTTATTTAAACCCCTGATGAACAAAGTGTTGCCAGACCTTCCCCAAGGCCTAGGAACCCTCAACTCTCCTCTAAACCCCGCAATTTTTTTTTAATGAAATTAAAACCACATACCTAAAGGGTTATGAATTGCCATTTAAAGATTAACTCCTCTGTTTTGTTAATGCAACATCATTTCCCCACCAGTTTAGGAACACTTTATAATGTAAACTTTATTAGTCTATAACAGTATCTGGGAAGCATAAAATAATGTTCAAACGGGAGGACATACCCTTGAGACTTGTTGGGTGTAATTTGACATCTTTTAAAAAGCTTTCAAAAAGTTTTTAAAACTTTTTAAAAAGATGTTAAAGATGTGTGACATTTGTCAATCTCTAAGAGAAGGCAAAAAAAAAAAAAAAACTCATGACCTTCCAGATGTTGCACAGCCCCAGATTTAAATAATGTTTTTAATTTAAAAAAATCAATTTGTGTCAAGTCATTCTGTTCCCTAACAAGAAGAATAATTTTAAAAAGTAGCATTTGCTTTTTGTACATTTATAAATGTGTAACCTAGAGTTTTGCATCCATGACTGGTTCATATTCACAATGTCTGTGTATTCAATAATGTACAGAGTAAGTAGGGATTATGAACGTTGCCCTATTCTAACTTACTGGGTGGCAGCTGCTGTGAGTGACAGGGATATGTTCTCCTGTCAATCAGGACACAGTCAACTGATGTTTCCATCCCCGTCTGGTGAGCAATCTCTAGGATGAGAAGGAATTATGACAGACAGCCTGCTTCTGGCTGTACCACTGGATGTCACTCATAGGAGGGGGATAGAAACATCAGTCAGCTGGATCCTGATTGACAGAAGAACAGAACCTTATCACTCACAGCAGCTGTTGCCCAGTAAATCCAGACTGCGGGGCTCAAGCCAGAAAATATTAGCTAAATGTGTAACTAAGGTTGCTACGTAGCTGAGTACCTGATCTAAAATCACAGCTATTATTTATGGAACAGTTTTCCTTATCCTCATTTTTGTATATCATTTCCCCCTATGCAGTTGGTACTCGTTCTTTTGATCCAAAGACTGCATCACAGTGCGTGTTCTGAAGGATAATTGTGTCCTGATCTATGTATTATTCTGGGAAGTACAAATTAGATCGATTTCCTTAAAAATGCAGACTGGATAAAATTCACCACCTTCTCTGGATAGCACTAGGATTAGAATAACGGTTTTATTTCATGTTGGGAACAATTGATATTCCTCTCAGGTCTTCATCTATGTATTTGTCGGAGCACTAATAATCTACTTGCCTACTTTCCCCTGCATCTGACCCTGTGTTTCTGATGGCTTACACTCATTCTTTTTTTAAAAGTGACTTTGTCTTTCTTCTCCCTTTAAAGTGCAATTTTAATCTATCCCTTTGCCCTAAACTTACATTTTAATATGCTCTGTTCATTTATTATTAAAATTGCAATAAAATGCTTGATGGCCATTTTATGTTCAGGCAAACAAGAATCTCCTTAACCTAGCAATTTTGGTTTATAGCATTACTATCAATTCTTTATTCAGTTGCTCTCTTGCAGAAGGTGTAAGTCTTCCAGAACTCTGGCTACCCTGTCTAGAGATATGTGCAAGAGTCATCCTGATCTATAATGCAGACTGCCATGATGGAAAAGTCAGAATCTGGAAAAGTTACTGTTTTTGGACCGATGTTTTCAATAGCATTGTTGACTGTGAGTTTTTAGAACCTGTAATCAAAAAAGTAACTTTCCAAGTCCTGATAAAAGCACGTTGGAAACTGGCAACTGGTGGCCTGCAGCTATAAAAAGTCATGCCAATTTGGAACCACCACTAAGATATTTTCTTTCAACGTCAGATGTTGGAGAAGTGCCAGAAACTACCAGCACTGTTTGATTTGTTTCCTAAAGAGGTTGAGGCTTCACAGATATTCAGGGTGGGCCTTTTTCAGGAGGAAACAGTTAATGTAACATCATTTTCCTTTCAGGGATTCTGGGACTTCTGTTCCCTCTTCAATCCACACTATCCTCCAAGAGACTGGTATGCCTGAAGCCACTCTTCCTTACTCCTCATGACTAAATGAAGGTTTCTGGGGGAACCTGAGATAGGGGAATGAGGAGATAGTGGGAGAGATAGGTCACAAAGGTGCAAAGAGGGTTGTGTTTCCTTCTTACAGACGCAATTGTAGGCACTTATCTAGTGGTCATGGTTGAGAATTTCTGCTGACAGTGTCCATTCATCCTTTCTTTCCATGCCGCTACATGTAGGGATGTCCCAAATACCTATACCAATACCAAATACCAAATAACAATAACATATGTTTGTAAGATGGAAGGTAGGGGAGATGTAAGAGGAACAGCAGCTGATTGTCACATACTCCAATAAGATGACCAATGAGAAAGATGGAGTGGCCTGTGAACAAATTATATGAACCTGGTCCTCATGAGCTTACATTCAAAAGTGCTCTTGAACTGGTAAGTCATCCATATTGGATTCAACTCTGCTGGATAAAACCACACAACACCAAAATAGATATGAGTGGAGAAGCAGCTTGGAATAAAATATGTGTGTTGTCATCACATGCTGTCTTTCACATCCCTGCAATATCAACAGTGCTGGGTCTATACATGAGATATAATAGGATCATAAATTATCGTGGGGTGGACACTGTGTTTCCAATGCATAGTACTTAAAGTCACCTCAGTACAAAGAACTGGAGATCTCAATAGTCTGTGCACATTTATACCCTGTTTTGGTTGGCCTAATGAAGGTATTATCCTAAAAATTTATGTATAGTACTAGTTTCATGTAGAAGCAGGAGTTTTAGGACATCAACAATTTGAATTCGGTCAAAGAATCCAAAGCCCTTTCCATACAACATCATCATCCCTCCACAGCAACGGATTGTTCCCCATCCAGGAGCCATGCTACCACCTGACTTTGTCACTATCCAGCTGTTATCCTATTCCCAAGAGTGGCAAATTAACCCTATTTCATTTCCAGAAAAGATCTGTTAAGAGCCTCCTTTAATGTTACAATCCCATCAGCTGGGTGAGTGTGTTTCTGTAATGCTATTTGATAATGTTTCCTATCATCGTGGATCCAGGACTGGGTCAGGTGTGGATGTGCCCAGCTTGTCCCTCCCTCAGTGACTCCTATGGCATGGCAAGTTTGGAATCTACCACTTCTCTGTGTTTATTTTAAATTTCTTCTTTAATTTTCATTTTTCTTCAATTTTTTTTAGCGTTATAATGCAAAAATGCAATAGTGTATTGATGTGTAATGACATTACAATGTGGCTGTGCTAGTATGGCTAAAAATGACCAATTAGGAGTTGTGAGAAAGGGAAAAGGCAGGAAAAGGGACTGGCCAATGACACTGTAGTGTGGGAGGAACACTAGTGGCAATAACACTACTCATCTGCTTAAGGCAAAATGGTGCATTAGAGAGCATTCCTAACCCAACACCATCATGGAAATGGCAATGTTGGGATTGTAATGGAACAATCTGCTATTGAGATATGGTGCAGAAAAGGTCCAAGAATCAGTAAGATTTTCTTACATAATATGATACTTTCCAAGCATTGTCACTTTTCATTTTGCTATTGTGATGCTATCTGTGTAAATTTCATTCATATTGTCTGTCAGTCCATTTGGAATTACTCCCAGAACATCTAAATGTTGCTCTTGCTGTTAGACATCAAATAATACAATAGCTTTTTTTCCCCCCAGTGATTTGGAGAGTAGCCAGATTTAGCCATTCAGCAGTGATACTCTAGTCTGGAGGAAGAGGATTTTACGCAACCTGAGGAAGAGGATTTTACAGCCATTTAATTCTCTGAGAGTTCATCCTTTCTCACCACTAGCTAAATCCACCCAGTTTGCTTTTATTGCCTTTACTTAGTCAAAAGTTTACTTACCTGAGTTTTCCCTAGTCTTTTTGGATATAAGGACTGACTCATTTCTCCATGAATGAAGAAGCCTATGTGTTATATATACAAGTTAGAGAGAGTTCTGAGTTTACAAAAGATTTTATATTTTCAAAAATAGATAAATAAGCTTTTCTGCTTTTCTTTCTCCAAGCGTACCTAGATACTATTCTAGGTGAAACCTATAACCCACTCTTCACCTTTGAGAGCCTCATTTGGATATCTCTAGGCCTTTCCTTCTCCATTCCATTTCAGGACATTATGCAGATAATGTGTCTTCAGTATCAAGTGCATATCAACCCAGCATCAACCCTCCTCAACACTTGATCTGATGAACAGATCTGAAGATCTCATTCTTGTATCCTTTCAGCTGGCCTGGAAAACTAGTACAATATATTTGTACCATTACAGTTTTCCAATAAACTATGGAATTAGGTTCGGTCATAAAGGAAGCTCTAGTTTTGCCTCCCTCAAACAAGGAAATAGTATAGAAGGATTATGGCTGTGTTGCATATGTCAAAATATGTTTCTGATTCCTCTATGAATTTGACTACCACATATATTCAGGAGTGAGGGGAAAAAAATCAACGAAATGCAAAGGATGCTTTTTATGTCAGAACTGAACCTGAAGCCAAAGATGCATGTTTGCAGCAATGGGCTATATGAGTGCTGCCGCATACAAGCATCCTCTTTTCTGCTTATTGGGTAGAGAGGAGCAAGATTGGATCTGGACTGCACATAGGGTGGTCCATTTGCATGCATGGCCCACTGTCCAACAGAGGATATGTGCGCAAAAGAAAAAAGAAAAAGCTTCCCTTGCCACTTTGCAATATTATAGTCAGTCCTTGCAGACATTTCTTTAGGAAAAAAAAATCCTAGCACTATGAATGTCTTATTTTATTTGACTTGACAAACACCTCTGAATAAATTTGTGTAGCACCTGAGTGTTTTATCAGCCTCTGGAGAAAAACTCTTGAGATCCAAGAAAAAAAAAAGGCTTATATTTCCAGCTCTTGCCTGAGTCTGACTGATATTTCTACTTATCTTTTCCAACCAAAATATACGTTAAAAAAAACTTACAAATTGCTAAAGTAAAATATACAGTACTGGCATATAATTCTATTTAATAAAATTGAGTACAGTCTCTTTCAAGACAAAGTTAAATACTTTTAAGTTTAATCAACTTCAGGGAGAGTGTTAAGGACACACTTTATTTTCAGCCCTGGAAGACTGTGAGAACCAAAGCTCTCATGTTAACTCACTGAAGTAGCTACATATTGGGTGCAATTTAAAAGTTATCTCCAGTAGTGGCTGGTGGATTCCATTTTAGTGGAGCAACAAATCTGCTGCTGCTTTTAGTCCATATTTCACAGGAGCTACCTAGGGTACTGAACCTCTATTTGGGGAACAATTTCTTTAAAGTTTGGACTAAACCTGGAGTGGATTCACTGCCCTGCTGAAATGAAAGCTACCAGTTGAAATGAGGACAACATGGAAGTGACTGTTAGAATCACAGAACCAGGGCGTCTAGTCCAACCCCTTTTTTTGTAGTAATACGCAACTAAAGCACTCCAAAAAGATAGCCATCTAAAGAAAGAGCACAAAACCCTCTGTTCTACTGTTAAACAACTGTAGTTAAGAAGTTCTTCCTACATTTTAGAAGGGATTTTTCTTGTAATTTGAAACTGTTGGTTCATGTTGTAGTCTCTGGAGCAGGCAAACAAACAAAACAAAAAACCAACATGCACACTCCATCTTCTACATAATGTTGCTTCAGGTATTTAAATGTGTCTATTATAGTACCTCTCAATCTTTTCTTAGTCCAGCTAGAGATCTCCAGCCTTCAAAGCTATTCCTAGCAGGACTTAGTTTCCAGACCTTTTGCCAGCTTGTTTGCCCTAATCTGAACATATTCGATGTTTTGGGCTACATCATTTATATATGTACTGTCTTAGCAAAACAGGCATAGATGGCATGAAATTTAACTAAGCAATCCATACTGATTGGATTGTAGTGGTTTATATGATTCCAAGAGTAGGACAATGAACTGCACAAATAAGATTACTGAAATAATAATTAAATAACACTTAATTCAGACAGCTATAGCGATGAGTACAAGACATTCCCATACTCAATTGTACAGGCCACGTCTTGAATACTGAAGATCTCAGATTCAGCGTTTGCTATCTCTTTACTACAAAAGTTACATCATCACGGCCATTTCTGCACTACCCTGTTATTCCACTTTCATCATCCTATGGGATTCTGGGGTTTGCATTTTAGGGAGGGGTATTTAGAATTCTCAGTCAGAGAGTTCTTTGGTTTCAGTAAGTTACAAGCCTTAGAATTCCACAGAAAGTACTCATCCCAAATTAAATGCTAGACTCTCTCTTAAAGGTTAGGCTTACGCCAAAAGCCTCAAATACCATCATACTAATGAATAACTAAAAAACATCACACAGATAAAGACAGGGTCAAGCAGCGGACATATTCTCATTTTGATATAATAGGGCTGGGCTATGTGTTGCCATTTTTGTCATGTTTATGGAAGAGGCAGGCAACAGGATAAACAGAAGTCATTTGAAACAAGTTTGCTTTTTTCTCTTTCTTCTTTTCTAATACATGAAGTATCCATTCTTTACCAACACCAGAGAACAAGACCCATTCAAACTTCTTAACTGGGATAAATATTGCATTCTGGGTTTGAAAAAATACAAAGGATTGTATGTACGGGCCTCAATAAATCTGGCTGTATTTCTAATCTACACTATAGTCTGTATGAGATGATGACCCAGATAATTTTCAGGATAGCATTTCTTTGGGGTCTTCATAACTGATATGTTGGATGTATGCATGGTAAACGGAAATCCCTAATTTCTCTGAAAATATCAAAGAACATAGCACATTCCCCCCTTTTTCAATCTCATTTCCCCCTTGAAAGTCACAGCAGTGCCATAGACTGGGGGTGGTTTAATAGGCTTTCCCAGAGGTACTCACTTGCAATGAATTTTTCATATGATGTGTTGAGCATTGATGCAGAATGATGGTAAACCCAATGGGTCTTACAAGAAAGGTTGATTAACAAAGATGGTTTGTAAATGTCCCAACTCTTTTAAGACAAATGATCTTCCTCAGGGGGCAGCTAATCAACGTCTAAATAAAGAAAATAATACTCTGATTCAGTCGGCTCCAGCTTAATAACTTATTCAACAGTTGTACATTTGGAAGAAAACATTTCATTCAGAGCTACTGATAATAAAGAGATTGCTGTCTCAGTGATCTAGCCAGACAGGCATTCCCCTGGCACTACTCTTTCTAACCACTTTCGTTTTTATATTTTTTTTCCAGTCAGTTGTGATTTGAATATGTATAATAGGGGTTGGATTCATGTTAGACTGCAGTTACCATAATTCTGCTCCATTAGCTATACTGGCTAGGGCTATTGGAAGTTGCAATACAAAGAGGTCTGCAAAACAACATGTTTCCCATGCAGTGTGTATGTTGGTTAAGTTACAGAAGCACTTCAGTGTTGACACTGAAGCGGAAATGAACTCATATGCACGTAATAATCTGTTCTAAGCCAAACAGATTTTTTTTATTATTGTTATTTAGCAATAATCTTGATGATCGTTGATTTGGAATATATATAGGATCCCATCACTAATATAGTAGAGCAGAGGCTTTCTCCTTTATTTGAAGTTCTGCCCATTTAATTTTGAGATTACGTGTAAATTTGGGATGGGAGTTGACACTTCACAAAATGTCTCCTGTAATGAGCATTATGAACAGTGACAAAGGATTTATTTATCAGAAGGTAAGCTGAAGAGTGTCAAAGAAAGCCAACTTACCCAAGAACCTAAAGCAAGGTATGGGCTGTGCACCAAAGATGAAATCACTTTTTTGAATCCACACTATTTTGCTCCTATAATTTGGCTAAGAAACTAAGCACAAGAAAGAAACAGATAGGACTCTGTGTAAATATTCCATTATGTACAAAGTAGAATGGAACACTTCTTCAATGTAAAATAAGCTGTTGATGCTCAGAGAAACATGTGCATGTGAACTTGGAAAAATACTTTATTTGGACCACAATGCCACTGTCTCCCAGTCATTGGCCTTTCTCTCTGGAGAATTCTGGGAGCTGTAATTCAAAAACTTTTTTTTTCCAAATTTTGACATGCACCCACCAATACCACCTGTAGTACATCAAAATCACCACCCGTATCAAACAGCAAATAAGCAAACTGTAACAGCCTTCACCCAAACACAACAATGAAAACAAAAAACATATCAAGTAATAAGGCAGGAAAGAGAGAAAGAGAGAGGGATCAATTCAAATATGCTGTTGTTGTTTTTGCTGTTGTTGTGTGCCTTCAAATGATTTCTGACTTATGCTGACCTCAGGCAAATGTATCTGAGAATGAGAGCATGTGGCATGTCCAAGGTCACATGGTTTTCCATGTCTGAGTGGGGAACTGAACCTTGCCCTCCAAGGTCATAGTTCAACATTCAAACCACTACACCGCAATGACTCTCAAATATATACACAGTAAACATACACACAAACACACACACACACAAAATCACACCAAAAGTAACAATCCATGTAAAAAAAACACATATAGAAATAATGAGAACAACAAAATAACAATCTATTTATTTATATTTACTTATTTCATTAAAACCCAACCTTTGTTCTAAAATGGGACTGAAGATGGCTTACAACAAACTAAAAGAAAATTAAGTTACACTCTTATTATACAAAAATTAAAAAACAACAACAAACAATTCTGTTAGCAATACAATGTTGAAACAATTTAGAACACATTGAAAACATTATAAAAAGCATAGAAGCATAGCACAAGACACTCAATAAAATAAAAAAATAAAATAAAATAAAATAAAATAAAAATCTCTTCCTGCTGGCAGGAAGGGAACAGAGAAGGGCTAATTAAACTTCCTATGGAAAGCAGTTCCACAACATGGGAACAACCACTATCAGCAATAAAATAAGGCAATTAATCTGTTTTCAGTAAAATGATCAACTAATTCACACAAACCAAATCTTACTTCATTCATTCTGTGCCCTTATTCTTCTATATCCTTAGAATATCATCCTTACCTGAAGTCCTCCAAGATGCCCCCCACATTCATCCCAACATATCATTTTCTTCAACTGTGGGATTTGGACAGGCTTAAAAAGTTGTAGCCAGAAGCTACCTGGCTTTTTTTCTCTTTCTGTTTGGGAATCCCTCTGGGTCCATGTGAGGCCTGGCATCAAGACATCAAGATAAAGATTATTCTGGAGACTGACCTGTCACATTTACTGGCACAACAGTTTTCCAGTGTGTTTCACTAATTAAGGCCATTTTCACATTTTCCTGTTATAGTGCTATTACTCCACATTCAGCATCCTATGGGATCCTGGGGCTTGCAGTTTAGGGAGGGGCATTTAGAATTCTCATCCAGAGGGCACTTGGCCTCAGGAAACTACAAACCCCAGAATTCCACAGGACACTGAAAGTAGAAGGATAGCACTATGAATAGTGTAGTGTGGAAATGGCCTAAGAAGCCTTTAAATACAGAATTAAAATTAAAAAAACAAGACAAAACAAAAATGAGGGGGCATGAACATGACAGGCACCAAGGGAGCTGCCAATAATGCATCATGGACTCAAGGTCTGGATACAGTGAAATCCATGGATTTAAGTGAATGTGTCCTTATGTGGGCTATAGCACCACATTAAACCCCTCCCCTGCCATAAAACTGTGATCTGGAAATTGATTTGAAGAGGAGATTACCAGGGTTGTCTCCCAGACTGAATGTAGAAAAAAGAGAAAATGAAAACAGCTTTCAATAGATCATTAGGTGAATAATCTTGTACTGATTATCATACTGAACAACATTCTTTGTAAAATGAGTACCAAGGGAATAGTGCTTGGTTCTTGACAGCACTTTTAAGGATTATCCTGCTGATTATGCAGGAATACTATAATGCTACTTCAAATTAAAACACATGTATATATAATCACAGCTTCTGAACCACCTCTCCCTTGCTCTGTGTCTCCGTCTCACACACACACACAATGGTAAACAAGCATACATTCCCGAGATGATTCACTCCTTCCCTATTCCCTCCCCATTTGTTTTATTTGGACATTCCTACTGCCATGAACACAGCTTCTTAATTTGTCTGTGAGCCCCATCACAATTTTACAACAATGTCTTGTTTCAAACTGTCCTGTTTTAATTAAGAGCAGTGGCAAATGACCAGCTATCAATGTATATCTCCATGTTGCACCTAGGCACTAAATCAGGGGTCTTTAGACTATTGTATGTGCAGCAGACCAGAGTAGAAGGCTGTCAGAGTGGATTATACTGCTTCAAAATGAAGGTGAGTGTTCACCTGTTTAAACATTTCATTTTGAATTGTAACCTTGCAGTATACCATGTTTGCACCCTCAACAGAAGAGGAGTGGAAGCAAGCAGTTTCTAGATTCTGAACAATTCCTGTAGACCCTTACCATTGCCATTGGTGGAGATTGAGATTTGTAATATCTGGAGGGACAAAACTTCCCCTCACTGCTTCTTCACTGGCCCTGTTGGAGGGTGGGTTGTGGCAACTGCAGCAAGTCCTAACCTAGGCACTTTCCACAACTCACCTTTTTTGTTGAGCTGGAGTGTGGGGATCGTGCGAGCAGCCTCTTGTGAGAGGCTCTCACATCCCTGTTGCTTCAGCTCTGCAGCTGCTGCCTGCTCGCAAGCAGGTAGCGCGTGAGCCCCTCCTCTTCCTTCCGCAGTGCAGCCTGAGATTTTCCCAGGCTGCACTGGGGCAGGAAGCATGAGCACCACGGCTCCAGAGCTCTGCATGCACAGCAAGTGCACGCGTGGCTCCGGAGCAATGCATAATTGTGCACCATTTCGGCTCAAAGCCAAAAGTGAAATAGTGCACGATTGGCGCCTGCCAGCCCCTAGAGCATCGCGTGATTGCGAGTCATGTGGACTGCTCCTCGCAGTCATGTGATGCCCCAGGGACCCTTTCGTATGGCAAATGCCATATGAAAAGGGCCCTAGACTTCCCCTGGGCCATGCAATCTGTTTTTAAAAAGGTGGGAAAACAACCCATAAGTGGCTAGAAGTCTACTTCTAGTTTTTACAACATTTTTTAAAATGGCAATCTATGTGACTTGCCTCTCCTAGAACCTTTCAGAAGAGGCAAGTCACCTGTTATAGTCAGCAAAAAGGGCAATACAAGGAGTTGTGGGCCTCAAACACATTCTGGAGTGGGACATATGGATTGCTATGGTCACATTCTGTTCATTCTTGCCCTAGAATGTCCACTACCATGTTTTTTTCCCAGAAAATATAACCCATCCACTACATCAAAAATAAAGCAGTTTCTGCTACATATCATACCCCAATGCAGCTCCTGGAAAACAACAACAACTGTTACAGCAATGTCTTGTTTCAAACTGTCCTGTTTTAATTAACAACAACTGCCAGTCCCTGGAGCAACAACTGTTGTCTCCTTCCGAAAACCCCTCCCTGCCATTTCAGCCATGTCTTTTGCACTCTCTGGAGTTCCAGGTCACCTCCTATTGATTAAAATGCCATATGCAACTGAACAAAATGTCCCAAGATCACTTTGCCCTCCTGGGGGCAAAAATGTGATGAAACTACTTTCAGTATGTCAAAAGCAACTTTGGAGTAAAAATTGGGGTTCCTGATGGCTCCAAATGATCCCAGGGGGTTGGTGTGGCTTGTAGGCTGCAACTCCCCATCCCAGACTATAGTGTATACACTTCTCATACAAATTACTCTCCTCTCCCAACAAAACATAGGCCTTGAAAAGCAAATCCTTATTTGCAAATCCCTCATCTCTCTTTCCTGTTCCTGTACAATTCCCTGCATCTATCTGTCTGAAATTTAACATGTTTCATTACCTAAGAAACTCCTCTACTCCTGAAAAATTAGTCTTATAAAAATATATAAAGACCACCCCCAGAACCACCCCTACCTTACCCTCTACCTATCTCACCTGAAATTTGGAAGAAGTATTCCCTTCATCAGGTCCATCTGTTCCAACAGATTTCAGTCAATTCTGGCAAAACACATAGACATTTTTAGCCGTGCTTTTATCTACCAAAGACAGACAAGTCACAAAGACCTAGCTTTCTCTAAGTGAGGTTTTGATTCAGACCAGAGCTGAGTTAAATAACTTCTGAAATGATGCAAACTGAATTTCTGAAGTTTGTGCCAAGGTCAGCTGTACCAATTTTCTGAACAGAAGACTTGGGTGGGGTGCTAATGAGGAGAAGCACTCAAAAAATAAATGCTCCACTGTTGTCCTCAACTTTATTCTCCTATATATGTAAGCCAAGGTCTTTTGCAATGCATGGTTATCATGTTATATAACATGTATTCAAAACATAAAAAAGATGAATATTAAAATATAATTAAACCATTAAAAATATTGTGAATACATGTTATATTGTACTTATATTATTATTATATTATATTATTATATAATTATATTATTATTATATTATTATTATTATTATTATTATTATTATTATTATATTATATATTATATTATATTATATTATATTATATTATATTATATTATTATATTATATACATGTTATATTGTACTTATATTGTACTTATATTGTACTTATATTTGAATACATGTTATATTGTACTTAACTGTCATGGCTAAATCCTGTTGAATCCTGGGGTTTGTAGTTTGATGAAGCACCAAAGAAGCTCTGACTGAGAATTGTAAATGCCCCTCACCAAACTGCAGTCTCCATGAATCCATGGCATGTTCCCATGGCAGTTGAAATCACAGCACTATTATTGTGTAGTGTGAAAATGCCCCAGGACTATGTTTGGGTGCTCTATGTATGCCTATCATAGATTTTTGACTGGAAGTATGATAATACTGGACAAGGTACTTGCCATAAGTGATCCCCCATGATATTTCTCAATGACATTCTCAGCTCAAGAAAAGTGCAAGGACCTCTGGATTTAAGCATTTTCCTCTCCCTTGCACATGTTCAGGTTTGTGAATCTATTGTCTACATGATATTTTAAAAGAAAACTGAAAAAAGAGCTACTAAATGTTAGTAAATCATTTTTCAGCACAGAATTAATAAATGTCTTGGAAGTTCAACCTTGTTTCAAATTCTGCACATTCGAAATAAAACCAAGATGTCTAAAGATTTCTTGCATTGCTTCAAAAGAATCTTGTATCAGCTGACAGTTTTCCTGTCTTGATTTGGAAGGATTCTTTTACATTTCTGTCAGTGGCAGTTTCTGCCTTCACAGGGACAACTGGTGAGGACATCTGATAGACCCTTCTCAGTGACTGCCCCTAGCCTCCAGTTTCCCTTCCTAGGGAGGCCAGAGTGATTCCTTCTTTGTTGTGTTTCCATTGGCACACATAGACTATTTTTTTTTAAAAAAACTAGAGAACAATTTTGAGAACTGAAGGTTTAATAGAAAGAACTTTTAAGAGGGTGCTGCATTATTTTAATGCTATTGTTTTCTTGCTTGCTTTTCACCATTTTTTTGTTTCACAATATTTTTAATGGTTTAATTATATTTTAATATTCATCTTTTTTATGTTTTGAATACATCATTATTTGTTTTCCTTCACTCCTTTGGGGATTATTGTGTCCTCTTTTTCTTTCATTGCCAACTGGTTCCACAGCTGAGCTATCACTGTATGTCTTCCTCATGACACAGCTTTCTTCTCTTCCGTTTGTCATTCCTTTTCCTAACAACATCACACTTGGATGTGGCCCTTTCCGCAGCTTACCTTTTTGCGGAGCTGGGGTGTGGGGATAACACGAGCAGCCTCTTGTGAGAGGCTCTCGCGTCCCCATTGCTTCAGCTCCGCAGCTGCTGCCTGCTCATGAGCAGGCAGCATGAGAGCCCCTCTTCTTCTTTCCACAGTGCAGACTGGGATTTTCCCAGGCTGCACTGGGGCAGGAAGCATGAGTGCCGTAGCTCCAAAGCTCCACATGCATGGTAAGTGCGCACGGGGCTCTGGAGTGATGCGAGATTGTGCACCATTTTTGGCTCAAAGCCGAAAATGAAATAGTGTGTGATCGGTGCCTGCCCACCCCTGGAGCATTGCGTGATTGTAAGTGCATCGTGTGGACTGCTCCTTGCAATCGCGCAATGCTCCAGGGGCCCTTTCGCATGGCAAATGCTGTACAAAAAGGGCCTGTTAGGAGTTATGTTGTGATAGGTGCTAACTAGGGCCAACCGAATCCTTGAATCCTGGGTAAGGATTCAAGATTCCCGAATCCAAATCCCTGCGCTGAAATAGGCAAACTGAATCTTTCGAATCTGCCAATCAAATAGATTGTTGGAGACCAGGACACCTGAAAACCAGGGAGACTGGGACACCTGAAAATTTTGGAGACCGGGACTCCTGAAAACCTTGGAGGCCAGATATACATGGGAAGATAGTAAGTAGGTGAGTTTTTCCCTTGGAGTAGTAATGGCCTTTGCTACGAATTTCACAAATTGCAGCAGGGGTTGTATTCTAAGATATTTTAAATTGAATATTTCATATATAAGTTCACTACTTGAAGGGAAGCTATAGGCTTGAGATTTCAAGGACAGCTGAAACATTCCTTTGCAATGCTCCCTTGCAAACCTCTTTCAGACACAATTCTGGAGTTTGGAGATTTACAAGGTGCCACAGCTTTCTCTGCTAATGTGTGCTGGTGTATCATCAAACTACAAACCTCAGGATGCCAGAAGGAGTGATGCAAAGAAAAGCCAGTTTTGACTTGGATTATCTCTGTACTCTAGTATGTGGCTCTGTTTACACAGGCAGGAAAATGTGACATTAAGCTATGTAGAAAGGGCCTTCATGTCATTTTCAATCTGGGGAGATCCTGAGGCAAAACTAGGACAATTGTTTTGGCCAGATTTCTTCAGAAGGGAGGTTTGCCTTTGCCTAGGCTTTTGCTAAGACTGAGAGAGTGTGTCCTGTCCAAGATTATCCTTCTTTCCCTTGGTTTTTAAACTCTTTTTAAAAAAAGGATTCAAAAGATTTGAGATTTGTGAGATTTGTGGATTCCCAGAACTTTCCAGGGATTTGAATCCAGATTTGGATTCAGAAAATTCTGGATTTCACCCATCCCTAGTGTTAACTGTCTGGAAATTGTACTCTGAATTGGTATCCTACAGCTCTGCCTCTTCTTTCTCTGCTTCCTTTTTGAGGATTGGATAATGTCAGCATCCACTTCCTCAGTGTTATGATCTGAAATGAGGGGAAATGTTCCAATAAGGTTCAAGGACAGGAATAAAGTTGGAATGTGCCATGGTGATAGGTAGGTTGATGAAGAGTTATGCCTTCTGGAAGTCAGTGGGATTACTTGTAAGGGCGTTTGTCTATGGTTGTATTGTAAGATTTAAATGTGTGTGCGCGTGTGTGCGCACCTTCAGGTTGCCTGTTGAGCTATAATGACCCCATGAGTTTCAGATGGTTTTCTTAGGTAAAGAATAGTAATAGGTAGTTTGGCCAGTTCCTTCCTACATGACCTGGTATTTGTTGATGGTCTCCCATTCAAGTACTAACCAGAGCTGATCCTGCTTAGTTTCCAAGGTTAGACAGTTTCTGATACCTATAGTGTATTTTGTTTCAAATGCATGAGTATTTTTGCCTAGAACACATAAACCAAAGGTATTCTTACAACAATCTTCTTAATCAAATTTAAGGGAACTTACTTTCAGAGAAAGGATTTGCACATTTTTATACATCACAAAATAAGTTTTCATTTTAGTCTGCTGTAAAAGAATGGAATTTAAAGCCTCATAAAAGTTGTTTGTAGCTTGTATGGGTGTGTGTGAAGTTTGTGTATATATGCCTTCAAGTTACCTGTTGTCTTAATGGTGAGTCCATGAATTTCAGAGGATTTCCTTAGGCAGGGAATACTCAAAGGTATTTTTGTCAGTTCCTTCCTCTGAAAACAACCTACCGTGCCTGGTATTCATTGGTGATCTCCAATCCAAATACTAACCCAGGGCTGATCCTGCTTAGCTTCCAAGATCAGATAAAGTGGTATAGAAAGATGGTAGATACTTGTAGGTGTACAAAAGAAAAAATATATATAAATAATGATGACAACAGATCTTGAATGTAAGAAGTGTAATCTGAGAAATGAAGTTTTCAGAGGAGCCACTCCGCATGCCAAGTGGGCACAATGCCGTTGGAACCTGTGTGCTGTGGCTCCACTCCTGCTATCTGCCCTATCTTTCCATACCTTCTGCTGGGGTGAAAGGGCCTGTGCTATAAGTACAAGTGGAGTCATTGTCACCACTTGACTTCCATTACCACCCCATCACCTCTGCAACCTGGCTCATTTTGGTGTTTGTTAGTTAATAATCCTCTGTAATATAATTGCATACAGAAGCTCTGCCTATTGTTAGCTAAGAGGATCCATCTGTATCTTTGGCCCTTGTCTGAAATCTCTACAGTGCACTAGGCCTCCCACTCAAAATCACTAAGGTAAATGTAACAAAAGCATCTAGTACAAGGAGAAACAACCAAATGTTGTTGGACAGTCTCTCTTATTATCTCTAACCAATGGTTATGGCGACTAGAGATGATGCTGCAGTCCAACCACACCGGCAGAGCCACAAGTTGCCTCTTCTCATTGTCTAGTACTTGCAGAGAGAAAGTTGTGGTTTAGACTTAGAAAACTCTCTTTCTTCTCTGTATAAACAACCCAGATCACTTTTTTCTCCTCAATCAGCAGTAGGAAAGATAATGAAGTACTATACTATTAATGCACCAAGAGCCCAATCTTGCTCTCATTACTCAAGCAATACCCTAATTGATTAGTAACAAATTTCTAATCAACGGCAGACATGAAATCAATAGAAGCATTTCTTGAGTTACGAATGTCAGGCTTGGACTTAAGAGTAAGTGATTCCTGATAGGAAGCGAAGCCATCAATTAGTTTGGTTTAGAAGATTCACACATCTTAGTTCTTTACCTTTGAAATTAACATATACTTTTTGCAGATGTCTCTGTGTTCCTGACAGATCCGTTGGCTCAAGCTGTTGGGGTACACTAGAACATAGCATCTTTGAATTATTTCAACTGACTAAAATGTTTATTCCTTTTTTGCTGTCACTCAGTATAAGCCATGTAGGAACATTTTTATATTCTCCTCTGCAATACAGTTCCATTCTATAAATAGCCTTGGGGTTTTCTTTTTTAAAAAAACAATATTGCTGATTTCTGCTATACTGCAGTTATATGACACAATTCCATTCTATTTAATGACTGCTGTATTTTGTAAAAAAAAAAAGGTATTACAATTAGAAGCAAACTAAGTACCAAAATAAGATAAACACAGTGAGGAGAAAGATCAGAAACATATTTGCTGATAGATAAGAATTTTACTTGGTTTATAATTTAGTTTAATTTAATTTAATCCTACCTTTCTCCCAATGTGGACCCAAGTCAACTCACAATATTCTAAAAAAAAATAAGAATGCACCAAAATTTTTGAATTTCTACATAAATAGGTTGATTTTTTTAAAAAAGAGATTTTTTAGAAGGTACAATGTGACAAAGTGACAGATTAATTTAACCATTTAATCATGATGGGACTTTGAGAGCTTAGCACTGAAAAGTTTGGCTTTAAACCTTTTGAGTATTCAGTCATATAACAGCTGTAATGACAGGCAAGCATGCTGGAAATAGATATAGCTATTCAATAAAATTGGCATAGATAAGTGAATTTTGTGGAATTTTTACAAATTTTCTCATAAAGAACTTGATTTTTAAAAAACGAACCCAAAGAAATTGCTGCTAAACAATAAACTATAGAATGCTTTACTTTCACATCATTGCAGGACCTCCATATAAAAGATTCCCCACTGTGGAGAACATAATACCATTCTGTTTTCCTTTCCACTCTCCAGGCAAGGACATTTCACATTCCCAAGCACTCAATCAATGTCTCCATCTGTCTCAATCTATTTATTTATTTATTTATTTCCAAATTAATTTATATCCTGCTTTCCTCTCATAAAGGATCCAAAGCAGTTTGCACAAAACAAAATAACTGAAGCAATCTCTAATAATTAGAAAAGTATTGATTAGAAAAGTATTAAACAGAAATCCACTTAAAAACATTAGCTCAGAATAGTTAAAAACACATTTAAACCTATTATAGTTGTTTTTTTTTTTAAAAAAAGGTAAAGTTCTGTTTAAATAAGCCATTGGCAGGGGCCAAACAAGCCTCCCTTGGAAAAGAGTTCCACAGTCTGGAAGCAGCCACTGACAGGGATCTCTCCTGAATTTTCACCATATGTATCTGTGATTGTGGTGGGACCAAGAGAATGCCCTTAAAACTTAGGTAGGCCCATAGAAGGAGATATGGTCTTTCAGGTAGTCTGAATATAAAGGCTAAGTCAAATTACACAAGCTATTCACACATCTCCTCTTCTAAGTAAAAGTATATTGCACTGCACTGGTATGATCCTGTATAAAGTCGTCTGAGAAGAGATGAGAAAAATAGGTTGCACTCATCCATTGACCATATCCTTCCTTCTAAGCAAGAGAGGTGGAAAAGGCTGTGCTTTAGAGGCACCCATTGGACTGGTCACTATTTTAAAAGTAGGAAATACTCTGAAATTGAACAGCAGCGCTCCTGAGTTGGTGGCTGGGCAGGGATTATGAGTGGACATGGTGGAGTCTGCAAAAGTGAGTGGCCCTATGGTGGTAGATAGGTGGTCTGATGTGTGGGTCCAGCAATGGAGCTGTGCTATAGATCAATTCACCCTTTCAAAGGGCTATGCTACTGCTGAACACAAAACAAAACCACTGTGTGCATCAGAAATCATTGCAGGCCATTTCCCCCTGGGCCTTGGTACTAGACAGCTACCCATCAGCCTTCTCTTTCTGTTTGCTCTCAGTTCAGGGAAACCTGAGTCACCAGCTGTGCCACACAAAATGGCAGTCATCTAGGGATCAAAAAGAAGATTCTAAATTCATGTTAGTACTCTGTCTAAGAGGACAGACTTCACCTCTTTGTCACTGTGACCCCTTCTATTAGATCAGCATCCTTTACTCAGTCAATTCCTTATTTTAATGTCAGGGAAACTGTGAATCTCCAGAAGTTGTTGGAAACCCTCTCTCATTATTACTGACACTGGCAACATTGGGGGACCACAAGTTCTCCAGTTCTGTTTTATTTTATTCTACCTGTAGCACAAATTTCTCCCTTCTACAGCACAAATTTCCCACCCTGCTTCTATCTTAATGCAAGGGGTATTTATATGAAGTGACAGTTCCACACAGACAGTGAACTTTGTAGACAGAGGAGGATCATCAGGATAATTGGTTTGGAATTCATTTCTTAAATTATTATTTTTATGAATATGTTTATAATACACAAATGTTCCAAGCAGGACAGGAAGGATTCTGGTGTTAAATTTCAAGTATAGCAATTCTTAGACCATTCTGCACTACACTGTTATAGTGTTATTATTCCACTTTCAACATCCCATGGAATCCTTGGACTTGTAGTTTAGGGAAAGGCATTTAGAACTCTCAACCAGAGAGCTCTTTTGACCTCAGTAAACTACAAACCCCAAAATTCCACAGAACGTTGAAAGTGGAATAATAGCACTATAACAGTGTAGTGCGGAAGTGGCCTTAGAGACTATCCATGGTCTTTTGTACAAATGTTATTATAACTTTCACCTTTCACCTTTTGTACAAATGTTATTATAACTTTAACCTGCTACAGCAAGTTGTTCGCCGCTTCGATCCGTATGGAGAGGCGAGATACAAATAAATAATAATTTTTTTCTCAAATTACTATTTTTATAATTATGTTTATAACATAGAAATACCCCGGAAGCACAGGAAGTATTCTGGTGTTAAATTTCAAATATCCCAATTCTTAGTGACAAACCATAGTCTTTTGTACAGATGTTCTTGTGAGTTTCATCTGCTACAGCAGGGATTGTAATTTTGTTTCTGCACCACATTTGCCATTAATGGGAGGTACAGTTTCCAACAGCAGAACACAAACGAAACACATTCCATTGGTAACAATGAAGCAAGATAGGAACAGTTTGCAATCATCTCCGTTTGTCAGAGTAAATAAAATGGTAAAGTGGATACTGAAAGTCACTGAACAGCTGCTTTCTGCTTTCTTTCTTTTTTTGGTGAATAGATCCTGGCTTGGAACCAAGTGAGAGCATAGGTTCACCAGTAACAATTGAGTCATATGCCAGCAAAGTTGTCATTATAGAGTTACCATTTCTTCGTAGCTGAGAAGCTGTGATGAAAGAAATGTTCTTCCCTGTTGTTAACACCAACATCAGTTATTTAAGACATCATATATCATTAGTGAAATGAAGCATCCAACTTTAATGTATTGCTGGTAGATTTCTCCTATGAAGTGACCCATGCTCCTTTGTTACTTACCTCAGTAACTGTAAAGATGGATGTCCTCTGAATGCAATAAGTATGATACTATCAATAAAGACTTGGGGGATGTTGCTTTTAGCTATGTTTCCTAACACCATTGTGAAGGATGTTGGTGCTGTTATTGAAGATGGTAAAGAAAATTTTGCATGTCAAAGCATTCTCATGGTTAATCAACTCATTTTCATGGCAGTGAAGCTCTCAATGTAGTAGTGGAGAGATATTTTTCTCTTCTGCCATGGCCCATTTTATCTTAGTCAAGGATCCCAATTTCCAAAGCAATCTCCTGGCCTAAATCCTATTGCATACTATCAACTAGAGTAGATGCGTTGAATCTGCTGTGGAATGCATATAGCATATAGATATGTTGACTCATCTTTGTAGAATGAGATCCTAAAATTCTACCGGGTTCATAAAAGGAAATATGCTCTTTGACATTGTCCCTGGCTTTAGTACAGAGTTCTTCTTGCTTTTGGTCAATTAGACTTAAGAATGCAAATCTACTTTTTTACATTATTTTTAAATTCTATGGGGATGTCCTTCAGGCTTTTTATATTGGCACAATGGTTATTTTAGTGTTCTTTTCTAGTTTTACTCTAATTTTTGATATCAGCAGTTCACGGTCTATGCTGGACACTGTTTCTGATCTTGATTTTGCAAAGAGAATGGAGCTTCTCCATTTTCTGCTTCCAATTATGAAGTCTTCTTGATTTCTATATTGCCCATCAGATGATGTCTATATATACAGTTGGCTCTTGGGTTGCTTGAAGAATTTGTTTGCAATGAACAAGCTGTTGGTCTTGTAAAATGCAATCAGCCTCTTGCCTGTTTTATTTCTTGATCCTGGGCCAAATTTTCCTATAAATGTTTGATCCTGCTGTGTCTCCTACATTTGCATTCCAGTTACTCATGATTAACAATAAGTCCTGTTCGATATGTGGCAGTTTCCTGCTGGGATTCAGCACAGAATCATCAATTTTTCTTCTTTTGCCTCTATAGTAGAGCATAAACTTGGATTAGTGTTATATTGATGGGTTTTGCCTGAAGTCTTATTGATATGATTTAGTCAGACTTTGCATTCTATCCTTTGACTGATTTTCCTATATCTCTCCTCACTATTAATGCTACTCCATTTCTTATGTTTTCATTTCCTGAGTAAAACACTGTGTAATTATCTGAAACAAAATGTCCCATTTCTGTCCATTAGGTCACCCTGTTTGTATGTTCCATTCCTTGTTTTACTATATCTAGCTTCCTTTAGTTCAAGCTTTCTGCATTCCATTGTTCTATAATATCTCTTGCGTAGCTTTGGACTTTCCTTTCATATCTGAGCACATCAACAGCTCAACATCCTTTCAGGTTGAATCCAGTTGTGTCTTTAGCCATAGCACTACTTTTAGTTTTCATCTGCTCTATCCCATTAGCACATTGAGTATCATCTGACTTAGGAGTGTCATCATCTGGCACTATCTTTTGTTTCATGTTGGACTGTCATCAAACAATTTTCATTATAAAAGATATTCAAAAGGGGTTTACTGTGCCTCCTTATGTGCAGTACTAACAAGTATTAGCTATGGTGTCACTGCTGTTGTATCTGGGAGATACTCCAGCAGTGTCACACACATACACACTGTTGCTGTTACCCAGTAGCTGTTTGGCCCATTTAGACTGGCTTTTCAGCCAAAGCCTGTCTAACCCTACCTGCAGCACTGCATAACCTCTTTCCTCAAAAGAGCACCATGATGGGGTGCTACTTAATCATCTTCGCTTTTCAAAGTACCAGAGGCTGGTGGAAATGTTTATTATCCTTAAAGCTTTTAGGGAAAAAAAGTGGATAACTGTCCATTCATGCTGCTTTATGCTCTATTATGTTTTAAGTGCTATTGCTTGTTTTATTTTTTTTAATTCCTGTAGTTTCTCAAAAGCTCTGCATAATTCTGCAGATGTCTTGGAATTGTAAGTGATTGAGAAATTGTATGTGAATCATAATGCATCATGTTGCTCAGGTTGCTGAAGTGGTTACTTGAATAAACTGGAGCAAATTAGTTTGTCTGACTGACATCTTCACAGATCCCCCAAGCACAACACAACTCAGTACCTGCTTATGAGGATCCTGTCATAAATTTTTAAATATGGCATGAATCAAGCCTGCACAACCTGTGCAGGAAGTGACAGCAACTTACCAATATCTATCCAGCCTCAGTGAGGCTCAATAAGCATCCTGTTTTGCTGCCTATCTGAAACTGGGGTAAAATGGGGAGGGTGGTTGATGACAATAACCTGGCCATACAGATTTTTGAGTGGGCTTAATTCAGCATGGTCATAAGTTCCACTGGCCTGTTATATGAAAAGTAAAACAGATAGGCATGTGCCCGATTGACTTACACTTTAGTAGACACGACAGAGAACAGATGAGGCAGGATTTGCAGAACAAGAAAATTCTGCTATATTATGGGGACATACATAGATATACAAAGAGTCACTTATGGGGACAGTTCTAGAAGCAAAGAAGCGGTATAAGGCACTGCACTGTTATAGTGCTATTATTCTACTTCCAAGATCTGGGGTTTGGAATTCTGGGGTTTGTAGTTTACTGAAGCCAAAGAAAATTCTAAATGCTCTTCCTCAAACTGCAAACTCCAGGATTTCATAAGATGTTGAAAATGGAATAAAAGCTGTATAACAATGTAGTGTGGAAATGGCATTAGACAGACTCATGTTTGCCTGTTTGCCTCTTCTTCTAATGTCTTCCTGGATGAATGAAAACTGAATGAAACCATCCTTGAAGGAAGAAGACTGTTAGACTTCAACTTCCATCAGCTGCATCCATCATGACAAGTGGTCAGAGATTGTGGGAGCTGTATTCCATTGCCGTTTAACAACATCTAAACAGCAACATCCTGCCCTCAGGTTTTAACTGTCATGACTACACAAAAATTAGCTGCCAAGGTGAGCATACTTCACTCCAGCAACTATATTAATCATCAAGTGCTGAAGGGCTCCATAACAGACGGTTGTTCTGAGCTTCTCAACCTCAAGGCCACAAATGAGAGCAGGAAGGAATCACACAAGGATGAAAATATCAGCCAAATGCAACACTAAAATAAGCATGTTAAAGCTTTCCCCAGACTTAAGTATATAACGAGTGGTCAGCCTGAAGTGACAGGGAGCCAGTATGATACCCTGGAGACCAGAGTTTAATTCCCCTCTTGGACATGGAAACCCACTTGGTGAACTTGAGAATGTCACATGCTCTCAGTCCCAGAAAACTCTATGATAGATTTACCTTACAGTCCCTATATATTGGAAATGACTTGAAGGCACACAACAGCAGCAACAGCTTGGAATCTGCTTATCTTTATCTGCTCCGTGATATAATGGATGCGAATATTTCTTCTATAATATGGGACTTCTACTACAAATCATGTTACCTTGCACATGGCATAAAAAAAATGCATTACCAATGAAAGGGCTTGCAGTACACATAGGTAGATAACAATCTGTACTTATGCCTATGTATTTTCAAGATAGGAGACAATTAGTTACTTTCAGTTTACTTTTCTTCCTAGTAAATAAGGTGTGACCACATTAGTGTACATTTCCAACATAAAAGAAGATAACAACTCCCTCTTACCATATAATAACAATGTTAGTTACTTTTGTGGTGATGGGGATGGCTCACTAAATGATGAGAGAGGATTATTATGTGGTTTAAGTCACACATCCAGATACATTTTTTTTCAAAAGTAAATGTGAAAGTATCAGCTACTTTTAGAAATACTAACCATAATAATAACCCTAGGTTTGGATTCCTCAGAGAAATATCATGACAATTCTTTTTGAAAAGCAACTTTTCAAACTCTGATGTATTTGGATTAAAGTCTTTGGAAAGTATTTGGTAGTTTATTCCATAGTCACAGGGCTATCTTTATCCTTTGTAATTTGCATAATATAAAGATCATCATGACATATTGGAAAGCTCTCTGTGAGTAGGTAGAAATGCACAGTACACTGCAAAAAGAAAAAAAGGAGCAAATTGACATCTTCCTATGCAGCTCTGCAAATCCATATCATCAATTTTTTTTAGAATTTACTTTCAAAACATGGATGGTAACTGATGTTGACAGGCCTCAAGCTTTATATCCTTACATCAGTCACTGCAAATACTTTCTTGGAATCATTTCACTCATCCAACAACAACAATGATGATGATGTATGGGCAACCCATTGAAGTGAAAGAATATATATATATATATATATATATATATATATATGCATATACATACATACACACACACACACACACTGAAAAACAGGAAATCAACAAAATCACCAATAATGGCTATATATTTAGCATTGAGAAACACTGCTCTCAGTTTCATTGCTTAAATGGAATCTGATTCTTAAATTGTAAAGTGAATATTACACTTTTATATGCATCTAACTTTAAGATTTAAAATACAGATTGGATGTCATATTAAGGCCATTTCCACATGAGACTGTTATAACACTATTATTCCACTTTCAACATCCTATGGAATCCTGGGGTTTGCAGTTTAGGGAGGGGCCAGCCAGATTCCATAGGATGTTGAAAGTAGAATAATAGCGCTATAACAGTCTCATGCAGAAATGTTCTATGTCATTTTTTAACAAAGAAAATCTGTCTTCCTACACAGAAGCAACATACGGGTATGTATTGTATAATCACTCTTGTCAAAGACAATGGTTATAAATAAGTCAGAGACTCTCTATCTATGGCTTGCTTAGTGTATCACATCCAAACTCACAGCTCTGTCCTTTTGCTCTGCCAAAAAACCACAGTTACGAGCTACAGTTTATCCCTTGCTCACAACTGCTGATTGTTGTTGTTGTTATGTTTCTTATGGTGACCCTATGGTGAATCTATCACAGGGTTTTCTAGGGCTGAAGATGTGTGACATGCCCAAGGTCACCCAATGCATTTCCGTGGTTGAGTGGGGAATTGAATCCTGGTCTAGAATTGTAATCCAATGTTCAAACCACTACACTATACTGGGTCTTATTGGCAAAGCATTAAGTTAGAGTTTTTGTTTCAGACAAAACACTATACAAATTATGGATAGCAAATCCCTGATTCGTTTTCACTTTCACTGTCAGGAGGAATATAGCTGAGTGACTGAGTACAGTGACTCCTCAACTTTTGTGAGGATTCAGGGTGCAGAACCCTTGTAAAAGAAAAAAAGTGGAACTCGCCCTGCCTGAGTGAGTGCTTCCTCTCCCATTCCCTTCCAGCACCCCCTATTTGCTTGCCTTTTGTCTGGGCATGTTGCTTTCTTTCCAGAAGCCTAGTCAAAAGACAAATGGGAGGACAGCCCCACACCCAGAGAAAGCACCTACACCTTGCTACCATTCACTTGTGTTTTGTCCAGGTGCACTATCTTCCTCCAAGTGTCTGGGCAAAAGACAAACAAATGGGAGAGGGAAACCTCATGTCTGGAGAAAGTGTGCACATCTCCCCCTGACATTCACTTCCATTTTGTCTGCGGAAGCTGCCTTCCTTCCAGAAGCCTGAACAAAAGGCATGTGGTTGGAAGGTGACAGGCACCCAAAGGAGGCCCATGTGCACCCTCTATGTAAACAGGGATGCTCCTGCCCATTTGCTTGCCTTTTGCCTGATATGTGGAAGGAGGGCATGCACACCCAGGGGAAAGACAGAGGAATGGGAGAGGGAGAATGGGGGAGAGGCAAGCAGATGTCTCGTGAATGATCAAATTTGAGAAGGACAAACTCACAACTGTGGAAGGAGGACAGTTTGCTCCCTTATTTACAATAATCCAGAAGTTAAATCATCTGGTTTACTGTGATATTCAATTATACTCAAATGCATCTACTTTAGGGTGGAAAAAATATTCAAAAACATTTGGAAAATGCTTGAAAAACATGTTTCCGGAGCATTGGATAAAACTGATATAGCAGATCCTGGACTGATCAGAATCTTCATGTTGAGGAGGGAGCGGGCTTGTTCTCTGCCACTCCAGAGACTAGGACAAGGAGCAATGGATTCAAGTGGCAGGAAAGAAGATTCCACTTGAATCTCAGGAAGAACTTCCTGACAGTCAGAGCTGTCTGGCAGTGGAATATGCTCCCTCAGAGTGTAGTAGAGTTTCCTTCTTTGGAGGTTTTTACACAGAGGCTGGATGGTCATCTGTTGAGAATGTTTTGATGGGTGTTCCTGCATAGCAGGGAGTTGGACTCGATGGCCCCTGGGGTCTCTTCCAACTCTATGATTCTATGATTCAGTTTGAAATTTATTTTATGCAAAATCTGCACTTTTTTTGCAAAGAAAACATAATTGTCCGCACAGGAAATGCATCTTCTGTAATGGAAATAATCATCCATGTGTGAATTTTGTATTAAAAACATGTATCTATCTTTCATAGAATGAGTCTACAACTACAGCATTTTCTGTACAGAAAATAATATTTTTGTAGTACAATAATATCTCTATGCAGAAAATGCTGGATTATTGTACGGAAAATACTCCTTTCTGCCCAAAAACACCAAATGTGAACTTTGAGCAAAATTATACCCCAAATGGCAGTCTTCAAAAATCATGCAGTTTTCAAAGACCTTCTCACGACAGGAAAACAATTGGTAAAATTACAGGGATAGCTTAGTAGATGTGTTCCTAGGCTTTATTTCTTTGACAGAAACATTGTATCAGAGGTAGAAGTAACATGGAAAGAATGTGGATAGGTTCCTACACCATAGAAAAGAAGAGCAGTTCAACATGATTCAACAAATCTTTTATCTATAACTTAGAATCTACATGTGTGAAATGAAACCACCTGGTCCAGTAAGCCTTCCATAAGCAAACAAAAACATTTTGAATTTTCTGGTGACCATTTCAAAACTTCTTCAAAACTCCATCCTGGGATGACTTTTTTTTTTTACCATATCTGCACAAGACTGTTTGAGCGCTATTATTCCACTTTCAACATCCTGTGGAATCCTGGGGTTTGCAGTTTAGGGAGGGGCTGCCTGGGGGCTGCCCGGCCTCTCCCTAAACTTCAAACCCCAGAAGTCCATAGGATGTTGAAAGTGGAATAATAGCGCTCAAACAGTCTTGTGCGGAAATGGCCTTTTATTTCAACAGCTTCCACTTTTCTTATGATTTCCATTTTAGTGGCAAAACTTATAAATCTATGCTTTTTCAATATGCCAGGATAGCTGGTGAAGCAAATAAATCTGCTTCCCCTCCCTCCCCCCCCCTGTTTTGCTCTTCATACATGCCCAGTAAGTCATTCTGTATGTAAACAGAAAATCTACAGCAGGGTCAGCTAGAGTAGAATCCTGTTCTTTCCATTGCATTGTTTACTGCTGACATGCTGCTGCAAACCACCACCAAAAGTCTGTCCTTCTCCAGCCCTCCTTCACCAATGCCAATGCTGGGGGGAAAGAAAAAGGTCCAACTAAACAGAAGGCAGGAAAAGGAGGTGGGTGAGTGGGCTCCCATAAAAAAGATTTCATAAAAAGAAGCTTTTGTTTTGTTTTGTCAGAGGCTTTGTTAACTAAGGTATGTCTGTGATCATTGATTCCTTCAAGAACAAAATCAGCAAACTATGGCATCCTTAATATACATATGTAGGAACATGCATGTGCATGTGCTCAGGCATACACACATATGTATATAGCAACCTGGACTCCCTTACTGATGCCTGTTATATTCAACATAGCATCACTTTTGAATGTCAAAACACTTGCCCCCCAACATGTTGAACATATTGCAATGTGGTAGTTCACATCCCTAATTACTCGCAGAAGTCTGTAAGTGAATATTTCTATATTTATTGTTCAAAAGAAAGAACACATTCTTTTGTGATATTATTCAATTTACAATCCTGAATATTTATTCAATCCTGAGCCAGTGGGTTATAGTGGTTTGAGTGTTGGACTAGAACTCTCCGAAACCAGGATTCAAATTCCCACTCAGCCACCTTTTAGGTCACCTTGCCATGAAATCCTAAGATAGATTCACCAGAAGTCAGAGTCAACTTGGAGGCACTATTACAAAATTTACTGAATACATGGATGAAAAGCAGGACTGTGGTGTCTGGTTCTTCTACTGAAGCTGGTATGCCTGCTGGCTTCAGCCCTTTTATTCATTCGGTAGAATTTGTGAACAGTGTTTCATTTAGGTGACTGGAATAGTCAGAAATGGGGCCACGTACTAATGATCCACTCTCCTTCTGTGCACTCAGTTTACATGCTAATACCTGGAAAGAACTGGAGTCTAACTGACAATGCAGTAGTCAGTTCTCCACTAAGACATACTTTGAATGATCAGAGGTCAACCTTTTTTTCTCTATGTATTAAACAATGTAATATATTTTCTTACAGAATTTAAGTCATATTTACTAGTAGTTTGTAGATATGAGCTAAATAAGGCATGCCAACATGTAAATGCTTGCTAGAAATCTTTGTCTTAGGAGCATGTTGACTTCAAGGCACAACACTGAGATCACAGCTGAATAGAGCTTAGATGGAAGATGGTGTGAATGGCCATCTCCAAGTGGGGCCTATTATCTATCCAACATAATTTTTGGAATTATAGCATCACCAATTTGAGCTTTTGTGATAACACAAATCACAGACCAAGATCCTGTGCATGGAAGTTAAATGTGCAAGGAACCCTGGTATGTGTGTCTTCACAGTGTGGGGGCTCATGCAAAGAGCTGTCCAGGATCACCTTATATGACCAAAAGCAAAGCAACAGTGGCAAATATTCATGCGTGACACCAAGTACATGTTGAACTTCCATGTCATTGCTTCCAGAGAATGAGATGACTACCCGGTGAACACCTCTTACTGCCTATTTCTTCATTGCCTATCTTCCAGGAGTCCTTGGAACCAAGGTACTGTGGAAGGAACAGCTTGGAAAATGGCCTGTGAAGGCTTGTTATCCAAGCCATCCTTATCATAGCGGAGATTGCATCCTAGGAACATGTGGAGGGTCAGATATTCCCCATGCCTGCTGTAGATATTGTCCATGTGGAGCACCTTCCTGTGCATACTGCTACCTGGCTACAAATGTGACAGTAGCCCACGTTTATTCCTGAGGTACTCACACAGAAATTGCCAGTCATTGTGAGTTTGCATAGGTAAGCTTTCTTCCATTATGTACAGAGAAGAAAGCTGAATTTATCAACACTTATGTATCTTTATTACTATAGTTGCACATTTATGGAGACCTGCTAAGCTGCATATTCTTTATTAGTCCTGGTTGTGGAACACTGACAGTTTCACTCAGTGTGCATACATATTTATGGATTACCTCCTTCTTGCTTGTTTTTTGACATCAACCTACACGTTGTACCTTGTTTTTCAAGCAACAAAGCTATTCAGATTTACCTTGATCAAGGGAACTAGATTTGTGGCAACTTTCCTTCAGCTAAAATGCAAGTAGGTTTTGAAACGAACATTACACATGAGACATGCAGTCCCATTAGGCAAGCAAAATTGCCTCATGGCTCTACTGAATATTTTCTTAAAAGACAGAGATGGGAAGCTAGAAGGGGCTTCAAGTCACAGGAGAATTTGGGCAGCAGAAGTTGTTCGGGTCTATAAAGAACTCCAGGAAGATACTGATGTTTTAAGTCCCTGGAGGAAGTTAGCTAGGAAGCTGCATCCTGTGAATTTGCACAAATATCAAATATTTGGTGTGCTTTGATACTCTTGACTCTAGCTAATAGCTGCAGGATTGCTGAAACAACAAAACCAAAGCACTGCAGATGCCTTATAGCTGCTTAGGTATCTTGATGTATTTTAACTTTTTAAATTAAACAGCATCATGATTCTGTCTGAATAGTGAATGCATTGTTTGCTATAAGCCTGAGTCCCCAGAGGTCTGTTTCTGAGAGCTAAACATTCCTTTCACTTCTCTGGCATTCCCCAGCACAGCACAACAGCTGTCTGTTTTCAAAATGAAAGTTAAAATGACTGGGAGAGTCATTATTTCCCTATCCCACAATGTCCGCTCCAGATTTTTCTTCCTTCCCTGCAGGAGTTGTTCTTCATCCTATGGGGTTCTTATCATACTTTCTTATTTTAATTTCCAGGGGACAAACCAAGGTGAGATTTATCTATTTATTAAATTTGTATCTTAAATGGGGTCCAAGCAGCTTACAATAATCTCAAAAGATACAACTATAACATTTAGTTTATATAAGTTAAAACATAAATTGAACAGTCTGGTTATCAAAATATCTCTAAAAATAATTAAAACACTTAATACATATTTAAAATACAATATCAAAATGATTTAAAAATACAGATTAAAGAATGCGTCATACCACTTTACACAACAGCTTTGTAATGAAAATTCAAAATCTAAAAGCTTGCCTAAATAAAAATGTCTTCACCTGCCAGTGGAAAGTGAGCAGAGAGAGGAACAACTGGACCTCCCGTGGAAGGGAGTTCCACAGTCTGAGAGCAGCCACAGGGAAGGGTCTCTCTTGAGTCCTCACCAACTATGCCTGTGAAGTTTGTCTCCGTGCCCCTGGCTTTCTAGTATGGAAAGAGGAGGGAGAAAGAGAAGACAGTGGCAAGAGTGGCTGAGAAACGGAAAAAGAATGAAGAATGCAAAGCAGCGATTTGTCATTTTCTTTCTTGTATCTAGTCAGGTGGTCAGCTTCACAATCCAGGCTATGCTTTTTTTGAAAAACGAGGACAAATATCACATTCAGCATTTAAAAAAATGAAAACTACGTAAAAAGGAGATATGAATACTCACATCAGGAAATCAGAAGAGTACAGGCAGCGTCCAAGTTGGGGAATAAAGAGGCTCAGATTAGAAACAAACTAACAAACAAACATATTTGTGTGTCATCTGTCAACTTAGGCCAACCCTATAAATTTCATAGGGTTTTCTTCATCAAGGAATACTCAGAAGTATGTTTGTAGTCACTTCTCCTGAAATATAGCGGACAGCACCTCTGCGTCCATTATATGTACTCATTTCTTTTTATCCGAATATATAGCAATAGAAGCAGTTGGATCCAGTGTCAGTGGGGTAGAATATTCACATATTCATTCTGGGTTTCATTCTGAATGTTAAACAGCTCTCAGGGTGGTTAATATTTTGGGGGGGATGTAGTTCAACAGCTTGGATAGCTTTATTAAAGGTTAGACTAATATCTGGAGAAGATTCACCACTCCAGTGAGACTGGAGGCACCATTAGCTAACAGTATATATTCAAATAGCTCCATGATTATCTTCCACAAAGCTCCCTGTATCCATTGGAACTTTGCTCTCCAAGTGAGTATTAAACCTACTCTTTTTCCAGTAAAAACTAGACGTTATGCTGTGTATTGGACAGACATCAAGAGCTGTAATGTCATCTTGAATTATCCTCTTCTCTTCCCACAAAATTACAGGGTGTTTTCACAAGTTTTGATTATCCATATTTCCTGTCCCAATCAATTGCAGTCAGTAATGTGGGGAACATCCAGGGAAGCATAGAAAATGCAGAGTACTGATTGAAAGAATATCAGCAAACATTTTTTAAAGGTCTCCATTTGAGAAGCCCACTGAGAAAAGTTGGAATGTGGAAGCGGGGGGCAATTATTTGTCATTAGAATTTTTCCTGTGCAAAATTCCCCTGTGATCAGCCATATGAGAAGTGTGGGTTTGCAGAAAAATTGAGATTCTTGGTGCAGAAAACTACTTTTTGCTTCAAAGTTGAAAACTTCCTTTTGTGGAGGAAATCACGCTTTTTATGCACTAGAAACAGATTGATTTATTATTTATTTATTTGTTTGTTTGTTTGTTTATATGTCCAACCCACCCCCTGTTTTTTGCTTTCCTGTTTTGGACAGAAGAAGTCAGGACCTCCAAATTCTCCTCACAAACTGCATGATTTTCAAATAGTGCCTTACTGCCATGACAAATTTGTTTGAGCTTCTGGAAGAACAAATAATTGTGAAGACTTATATTCCTAAGAATGATATCGCAGTGTAGATTTGCATAATATTACATGGGGAGAACTAATAGAATCATAGGGAATTTCTGAATGACAGGGCTGTCCTGCTTATGGGGACAGGATGGCAGCAGTTGGCCAGTCGTGTTTCTGCACAATGTTGTTGCCAGCCTGTGCCATTCTGTCTCCATGGGTCACATTCATGGCATATTCACTAAACAGATAAAATCTGTTTAGCGCCCCTTGATCACATGACACTCCGATACCTACCTGTCATGCAGAAGGGCTTCCTTCCCCAGCGCAGCCTGAGAAAGTACCAAGCTGTGCTGTGGAAGGAAAAGATGTGGCTATCATACTCCCTTCAGCAGGGAGTCAGTCCGGTGTGGACAGGAGTGTTCCCACTGCATTCTCTTCCCTGCTGGGACTGTGACGGGATGACTCGCAAGAGCCCCATAGTGAGGAAATGGACATAGACTCAGAGCTTGAAAAGACCACAAGGGCCATTAAATACACCATCCTTTCCTTGTTCATCCTTTTGCTACCGACGTAGACAAAAAGCCCTTTTTATTATTTTTAACCTGCCTGACAAGCTTGAACTCATTCTGTGCTTTAGCTTTTCTGACTTTCTCCCTACACACCCTGGCTATTCATTTTAATTCCTCTTTCCTGATTTCCCATTTTTTCCCATTTCTTGTACCTGTCCCTTTGCAAATAGTGTGAAGTTTTTAAGACATGTATCCTCGGATCTTTAGATTTCTCCCATTTTCCTCCTCATTGGAATTGTTTGAAATTGTGCCTTCAGTATCTCACTATTAAGAAACTCCCATCTATCATGAACTCCCTTCTCTTTTAGTATTCTCAACCATGGCATGACACCCATTATTTCCCTTAGTTTACTGAAAACAGCTTTCTCAAAGTCTAGAATGTGAGTTCTGACTACACTTGACTTCCTCTTTCTGCTATATAACAGACTCCAGAAGAACATGGTCATTCCCACCTAAGGATGCCATTTCTGCCCCAGTAAAGAGATCATTACTGTTGGTAGGGATCAGATCTAAAACAACCGATCCCCTTGTTGCTTCTTCTACCATTGGACAATGAAATTGTCTGCAAAGCAAGTGAGGAATTTGTTGCAACTTCTATTTTTGACAGAGTTTGGCTTCTAGTAAATATCAGTATACTAGAAATCTTGCATTACTACAACATCTCTCCATCTTTCATTATCTGCTCTAGGAAGGCATTGTCCATGTCCTCAATCAGGCTTGGGAGTTTTAGTAGATCTCCACAATGACATTGTTGTTGTTTTTCCCCCTCTTAACTTTTACCCAGGTGTTCTCAACTGGGCTTCCAAGATCTAAGTCATGGATCTCTTCATGCTACACTTAGTGCTTACATATTGCTACTCCTCCTCCAGTCCTGTGGTCTTTTACTGTGAAATAGGTTACACCCTTCTATTGCTACTTAGCAGTCAAGAGGCTCATCCCACCAGGTTTTAGTGATACCTATCATATCATATTTGCTTTGCTGTATTAAGAGTTCAAATTCATATTCTTTATTTCCCATGCTCTGTGCATAAGCGTAGAGACATCTAGGACTGTGGGTCATTACCCCTTGCTGCTTAAGTTTTTTTTCTTCCCACTGTTGAATTCTTGTACTATTCACTCAGTACTCTCTGTAACATTCAGGCTATTATCTCTAGCACTTGAAGAACTCCTGCCCTCAAGAATACTGTCTCCTTTTACCTCATACCTCACTTTAAAGCCCTCCTGATCAGGTCTGTGAGACTTTTAGTGAAAAAGTTCCTGCCAATTGCCATGAGGTATAGTCCATTACTTGCCAGAAGTCCATCTTCATGAAACTACAGACTATGGTCTAAGGAGCCAAACTGTTCCCAGCAGTACCATCTGCAGAATCAGTTGTTCACCTCCAGTATTTCTTCTCCTTTCCTATATCCTGGGCTGTGTCCTTCAGCTGGATAGAGAGATGAAATGACAACCTGTGCAACAAGGTCCTTCAGCTTCTTACCCAAAAGAATTAGCAAAAGTAATTTCAGAACCACTCGCAATAATCTTTGAGAACTCTTGGAGAACAGGAAAAGTCTCAGCAGATTGGAATGGGGCAAATGTTGTCCCCATCTTCAAAAAGGGAAAAAAGAGAACCCAAATAATTATTGACCACTCAGCCTGGAAAGATTCTGTCATTAAACAGATCATTAAACAGTCAGTTTGCAATTACTTAGAAAGCAATGCCATGATCACTGAAAGCCACCATGGGTTTCTCAAAAACAAGTCATGCCAGACTAATCTTATCTCTTTTTATGATAGTTACAAGCTTGATAGATGAAGGGAATGCTGTGGATGTAGCATATCTTTATTTCAGTAAAGTTCCCCTCGATATTCTTGCCAAGAAGCTAATAAAGCTCAGGCTGGATAGTGCTACTCTTAGGTGGATTTGTAATTAGTTGGCTGACTGCACTCAAAGGGTGCTCACCAATGGCTGTTTTTTATCCTGGAGAGAAGTGACTAGTGGGCTGCTACAGGGTTCTGTCCTGGGGCCAGTACTATTCAACATCTTCATCAATGACTTGGATGGAGGAACAGAGGGCATGCTGATCAAATTTGTAGTCTGGAAGCCACGCCCTTTGAAGAGTGGCTTTGGGAGCAGGGTATGTTTAGTCTTCAGAAGAGAAGGTTAAGAGGGGACGTGACAACCATGTTTAAATATTTGAGGGGATGTCATGTAGAGGAGGAAGCAGGCTTGTTTTCTGCTCCTCACTCCAGAAACTAGGGCAAGGAGCAATGGATTCAAACTACAGGAAAAGAGATTCCGCTAAACCTCAGCAAGAACTTCCTCATGGTAAGAGCTGTTTAGCAATGGAATATGCTGCCTCAGAGTGTGGTGGCATCTCCTTCTTTGGAGGTTTTTAAACAGAGGTGACCATCTGTTGGGAGTGCTTTGATGTGGGTTCCTGCATGGCAGAGCATTGGACTAGATGGCCCCTGTGATCTCTTCCAACTGTATGATCCTATGATTCTGTGATTCTATCTTCTGAAGGCTGTGTCTTGCATTGTTGCTGGTTCCCACATGGATCAGAAATGGAAGGGGTAATGCTCAGTGGGCTTGACTAGTTTTGCCAACCACTGTGTTTTATCACAGATTCTTTGCCCAAGGGAGACAATATACCTCATGAGATATCCAATCAGTCCCGCAAACTACTGTGTCTGTCCCCTCAGCAGTGAGTCCCCTACCACCATCACACATATCTTCTGGGACTGGTAGAAGTCAATTCATGTGCTGAATCTTCCAAGATCACCTACATGTTCTCCGAGGACTGACAGCATTGCCCTTGCTCCTATTCTTCATAATCACTGATAAAGGAGAGACCTCCGAATCAATTCCGTAGCTCAAAACACACAGAAAGATCCCAGGTCTTTCTACTTCTATGTGTCATATTCCTCCAAATATCTACCTGTTGTCTTTGGGAACTGATCTCCTCCTCAGAGACATCCCCTGAATGTTCTTCACTCAGGACAGTCTGCTCTGCTCTGTCCAGGAAAACCACATGCTCCCTAATATGCTGAAGAGTAGATACATGAACCTCATGTTGCTGGACCTTCTCTACAAACAGGACAACCACATGCCCTTGCTGCAGGTGTCACTACCCACATCCTCCAGCAAGAACACATAACACAGCTATTGCAGGTGTCTACAGTATATCCACCACCTTCCTTATTTATAGCCGTGAGCAGGCACTGAATCAGAAATCCAGGCCTCCCCCGCAAAGCTCCCTCAAGAAACATTGTTACCCTGATTTCCGGGGGTCCTGGGGATCCTGGTCAACTGAATCAGTTATTTTGAGTTTAGCGGGGTCCCGATCACTGGGTTGGTTGCCCAAGTTTCTGGAGGTCCCGGTCACTGGGTAAGTTGCCCGAGTTTCCGGGGGTTCCAGTCACTGGGTCAGTTGCCCGAATTTCTGGGGGTCCCTCAGAGGACACCTAGTCTGACCCCAATTTTAAGGGGATTTCCAAGTTGCACCAAGCACGCGCCCAGCACACACAAGAGGTAGGGTAACCTTGTGAGACCTTGTACCCAACTTCTACGGGGTCAGGCTGAATCAAAACCCAGACAAAATCAATTTATAATTATTTTCTTTATTTAACACCTAAGTCACTATGCACTTATGCACTCACTCACACAGACCTAAGAAAAATAAAGAGAGGAAAATTGATAGAGGATTTAAAGAGGAGTATCAGGGGAATACTACACCTGATCCTGAAGTCTGGGGATCTGAGAGAGAGCCAGAGAGTTGGGAGTGGTGAGGCTCAGCACGTGGAGGCTGAGGGGAAGGCTCAGGGGAAGGCTCAGCAAACGGAGAGGCAGCAAGGTGGGGAGGAAGCCGATAGCGATCCGAGAAAGTGCTCGAAAACTGGGGGTAGTTATAGGGGGAAATGTGCCTGGAGGGTAGACAGTCCCCGGGGGCAACAATAGGTGTTCAGGTGGAGACAAAGCCTCTGAAAGGTCAGTGCTTGACTTGATGGGTTTCAGTCAGAATTGTCAATAGCCCTGACAGTAGGTAAATGGGAAGTGCTTGACAGTTGTGTAGTCAGACGCACTAATCTTGTCAAGCTGACGGTTCGGGGCTGAGAACCTTTTGTGTGCTTGGTGCATAGTTAATTGTGCTTTGATTTGTACTTGCTTGGAGGTCTCCTGAAGCAGTGCAATGGAAAGTTACTGGCCTGACCAGGATTTTTCCTTGTATTTTCTGCCGTTCAGCCATGGCCATATGCATGCTCATCTGGGGGCCTCTCAAGCACATGGAGGGGTATATTTTTAATAGCCAATTTACATTAAATTGTAGACCCTGGGTTCAGGCTTATTCATCGCAGTAACAACATCCCTGTGGAATTCCTCATGGCCTTGCACAACACAACAGCCTAAACCCAATAAACTATCCCAAAAGCCTCTCCAGGACTGGGAAGGTTTAATCCAACAGACAGAAACTCATCTTATCCTGAATCTTCCACCACACCCATGCAAAATACCTGTTTGCTGAGCCCCAGGGGCTGGGGCTGAAGTTATACAGAGAGCTAGTGGCTGCTAGCTCCTCCCCTAAACAAGTGTCTGACTCACTTCCTCTGGGTACACACAGTAGAACAATAGAGCACTAATGAGCACACAAGTAAGATTCCTTCCAGTTCACACAAACAAGCAGCCGTACCTCAACAGACAGAATAGCCTTAACCTGACAAACTCTTCCAGAAGACTTCTCCAGGCTGGGGAGGTTTAACCCAGTAGACACAAGCTCACCTTAAACTGTGTCTCCCATCTTGCCAATGTGAAATGTGCGTTGGTCTTACCCCTGTTAGCCGAGCTCCTGTTCACCCAATTTAAATAAAGGATGGTGTTCTTTACACATTTTGTGTTGAATTGAACATGTGGAAGTACAAAATGTCCCTCAGTTTCAGGAAAGTGAGCAAACCATCCAGGACTCTATTTGTCTCAATCATAAAAGCCACTCATTCACTACACTTTTTGGATTAGGATATCCAGCTCTCTGCTTCTGCTGCTGTGTATGCATCTAGCCTTCTGTGCTTTCTTTTCATGAATGGGTCCATTGTCATTATTCTCATACTGGCTGTGTATGTTATCTGCTGGTGTCGTACATTCAAGCTTTTCTTATAAATAAAAAATCATAGGGGTGAGCAACGGGGATAGTTTGTTCTCTTTGCTTCTCCAAGTTAATTTACCTCCTTAAATTTTTAGTGTTGTGATGCATGCCAAGCTCTTTTAAACCCGATTTAGCTGATATATTTTTTTGATTTCTTCAGGGAGCAGATAGCACAGATTTATAACATACCGCATAAGGCATCATTTTTAAAATTGCTACCTATCACATTCAATGATTGTCCCAGTGTTCTTGTGATCTGCATATACAGTGCTGTGCTGCTATTTTCCCCTTGTGGCTTTGCCTGAAATTTGTGCTTCTGAAAGGTAATTGAGAACTCTCTTGACTGTTGTACAAAAGCCGAGTACACACTCCTCTGAGGTCTAACAAGTTCTTCATCTAACAATGAAGTTGAAGCAAAATAAATTAATGCTTAAAGGAGTTTTGCAGATTAACTGGAGATTGCTCATTTTAAGGATTTTTTTAAAGAATATAAATGACATAATTTGAAGTGAATCAGTTTTCTGCTCTCAAAGTCAATGAAATGTTGGGCTCTCTTGACAGCACTTAACAGAATATCTTTTTCAGTAAGTGGTTCCCTTGCTACTTTGATACTCTGTATGAAATACTGTAGGAGGACTAGCAAGCTTCAAAGAGTGTGGGTTGCAATCTTTTTTTGCAATTGTTTAACAGTTTCAGTATCTAAAGCAAGCTGTGACCCACAGAGTATGGCAAAAAGTCTAGTGAGTGTCCTCCAGCTGAGACTAGAAAACCCATAGAGAGCACTCTCATCCAGAACAAGAATTTGAAAGTAGCCAACAAAACATACCAACTCCAGTAGGAATTGTTGATCAAAACGGTTACTGGTTTGCAGTTGATTAACAGCAGGACAGGGGAAAAAGAGACTTGTAGGCTGTCTGTAGTTCACATGGAATCTAGAAGTTCTGTTTGAAAGGAAGGAGAAACCACAGGAGGTAGAAATGCCAAAGCTGTTGTTACTGCTTCTCTAATTGTATGAAATTTGTCTCACACTTTTCTCCCGAACAAGTCAGGACTGTGTTTGAAGGAAAGCAAACATGTTCAAGTATTTAGCCTTGAGTGAATTTTCCTAATACAGACTTCATCTTAAATATCATGTCAGGGAATAGTTATTTAGCATCAGCATTCACAAAGGTAAAATTTGAGGGAGGGAAACCTACAACTTCATTTCAGCTTCATGAAGCATATCTGAAAGCTGTCTCTTTTTCCCTAATACCTAACTGAGTGAGTTCAGCTGAAAGATGTGGCTGTCTCCTCCTCACTCCCTCCTCCTCCTCCTTCTTCTTAAATTTTCCTCCCTCCCTGTCTCACTAGCCATAAGTTATAGTCACTATATAATGATTATTTTGAACTAATGCTACCGGTTATCAGTTTGCTTTGAGATTCAATATACTTTTTTAACTCTGACTTTTAATTCTAATACATTCTGGTGTAATTGCTTTTAGATGTCAGCATGTTGTTGACTAGGACCAGGAGTTCTTCTGTAATGGCTCTTAAATTTTGGACTTATAAAAACCTTTACTCTCATTTAATACCAGAAATACCACTTCTCCCTTTGCCTTTTTTCTTCCTTCTTTCCTTTCTTTCCTTTGGTCCTTTGACCCTTCTAGGAGGCTGTGAGTGGAGATCTTGCAAATTCAGCAACCATGGTGGTAGGTCTGGCTTCAAAAGGGGATGCAAGTAGCCCCTTTTATCCTCCCCACAACACCTGGGAGAAGAATGGCTAGGAGGGCAAACTCAAAGGCATAGCCAGGTTAGTCTGGATCAGTATGTAAAGTGTTCTTGTAGCATATTTGAGACTAAATAAGAGAAAGAAGTTCTTATGCATAGAAGAACAAAGTCATTTGGGAAATTCTCCTGCTCTTGCATCCCTCAACTAGAACAGTGGTTTTAATAAAGGTCATAGAAGTATAGCATCTGGAATATAACACTACAGCTGATATATTAACAGTTATAACATTACGAAAAGAACTTAGTAAAGCCTGTTATGTAACACAAAAGAAGGTATACAGAATTCAGTAAAACTGGATACTAAACATCAGTGTCAAGAAATCCTTGCATAAACTTGCTTGATCCTATTCAGCAGTATAACTCTCATGTCACATATGGGGGCCATCATAAGTAAGGCCATTCTTCAAGTTTGTGCTGTTCAATGACCGTAATAAAGATATCTATTATTCTTCAAGTTGCTATAAAATATACTTCCAATAAAAATGGCACAACTGGAAGACCGTCCTTTGGCACAACCTTGGTCTTAGTTTTAAGTGGATTGCATCTGTACTGCCTCAGGTTTGAGTACAAACCCTGCAGTCTGGGGCCACAGATTGCATAGCCAACAAGATGTCCAAATGGCCATCTTATGATGAAGAACATGCTAGATCCCTGAGGTTTTTTTTTTTTTTTACTGTTTGGTCGAACACTCAGCTGATTTATTTATAGGGCAGCAGACATGATTCTCTGTAGTTCTTGACCACTCTGGATTAGGATCTAACATGGAAAGGAACCATGGAGGAGTGTTAAATGGGTTCTTATTTCCACATTTATCCTGTATGTCTGGTTCTGGCTATAGCTTCCCCTTCCTTTCTTGACATTTGGTACTGCCAGACAGCTTTTTAGGCCCTCAGGAAAGAGGAAGAAGAAAGCTGGAAGGAAGGGAGGGAGGGATGTACTTCCTCTCTAATTTGTTCTTCAAGGAAGCAATGGGAAATTTAAACAAATTCCTTCCTATTCTGAGAAAGAGTTATTGCTATGAGACTACTATGCAGTTTTCAGAGACCATTCAGAGTTTGTGACTTATTCTGAACAAAGTTCTTCTCACCTTGCTGAACCTAGCGGACCCAGATGAAGAGTCAATTTAGAGTCCCCTCCACCCCCGGCATTCCATATTGATACTCATAACTGCCAATCTGAATGTGAATAATGATCCAGCATAGAGGCCATCTAGCAGTATCCATAATTCCTACTGTATCAGTGGCCTCAGTAGCCTGGCCTCAGCCAGGAAAAATAGTTAGGTTGAAAAAAAAGACAGGTATCCAGCTTGTAGAATTTGGTGACGACAAGGAATTTCACAAGGGGAATTTTCCCGAGCATAATTTGGTAACTTGGTATTGCTATAGAGTGCTACATTAATACTGAGACTGGATAGTAAGTTTCCATGTCAATGGGACTGTGAGTCCATACCTGTTTCTCATCCAAGTTTTAAAGGATCTGTCCAATTTGTTGAATCTATTTTGCAGCTAAGGTTCAGCACTTTTGATAGCTCTTTTACATTCAGAATAAAATCCAGAGTAGATTCATCAGCCCACTGATGTGGGAGCCACAAACTACCACCACCAATTAACAGTTTATGTTGCTTCTTCTTTCCAGTCTGTAAAGCATAATCTAAAATCCTTCCATCAAACTTTTTTTGCTTACTCCCACATTCCACAAACTATGCTGCTGACATTCAGTGACAAACAAGAAGAACTTGTGAAAACAAACATTTTTGAATGCTTGCTTGCTTCAGATGACTCTTTTTGGTTGTTTTCTGGCTATATTTAGAAGGGTATTTTGCTATCAGATTTTAACAAAATGACAGAAAAGCAGTGGTGTTTGTGTGCATTTCTGTGTGTATGTGTACAGAGATTCTAGCACTGCCTAAGTTACCATTTTTTGATCTGCACTGTTGGTTTATATGAACAGTGGTCAAGATTCAAGACCAGCTACTTACTTAAGTATGCTTAACTAAACAGGGTCTCCTGGCTTGTCTGCCTCCAATCCTGACTTACCAGATAGGAGCTGCTGAGAACAACATGATCACTCTTGATGATTGGGGTTCAGCAGTCTGATCTTTCTACAACCCATCCTTGAGCAAACTCTAGTCAGAAACATGATCCCTGCTGCAATTCCTCTTTGCACATGAGATTGCTGGTAAGAGAAGTTGGAAACATCAGTCTTCTGCATCCCAAATAATAGGAAAATAGACCCCATTGCTTGCTGTGGCTGCTGCTCAGCGAATCAAAATCAGGGGACTTTTACAATCCCTGCATATTCCCTATGTTACTGAATACATGTATGCCAGTTCTCTACTTGAAGAATTCAAAAATATGCAAACATTCACAAAGGCCAATGGGCCTTGTCTTAAGATACTATCACTTCATTTCTGCAACTTCATTGTCCTGCACTTGCTGCCTGGTCTACTTTTTTAAAAGAGCGCTCATTGGATTTTATCCTTATGAATTTTTCTACAAACCAAAATGATCCCCAAAGACTAACAGGTGATTCACCAACCCTAATGTTCTAACATATCTCTGCAGAAGAAAGTATTGACTGCTTATTTTGAAAGTGTTTTTAAAAAATGTGTTTTTAAATGCAGAATTTTCTATGGATTGAAAAAAAATCCCAGCTGATTAATGCAGAAATGGATGGAACAGGTTTATGGCTGAATGCATGCAAAAGTGAGATGAACTGAAAATAAACTGATCTGCTGATCTCTAGCTGCTGAGAGTGGAGTATAATGGGAAGTAATTGTCATTACCATTATTTTACAGGCTAGCTGTGATATGTGCATGAATATGCATGTGTAAGCACTGTGTGAGCATGTAGGAATAGTCAAATATCATTCTCACCAACAAGGGATTTAGCTTTTTTTTTTTTCTAAAATAGGCCCAGGCTTACTGCCAGCATTTTAAGAGTCAAAATATGTGAGCAGCATCGCATGACAGATAATTCCCCGCACCCAACCAGATCATCATGGAGCATGCTTATTACAGATCAAAATAAATTCCTTACAGACATCTTCCACTTTAAATTAATCTTCAGGATTAACTCCAGATGGCTCTAAATAACAGTATGAATATGATTAAGATTCCACACAAGCAATATCTTTAAAAAGAAAAAGAAAAAAGACTGGTACCTGCACTTCCGAAGAGTCACACAAGCCTTCTCATTTTAATGGAGATCACACAACTAACCCTAGGATGAAGCCTCCGAAGACATCTTCCTGACTGAGACACTTCAATTATATTGGTAGATTGCTCAGGATAGGATGCTTATAATTGACCAGTGACTCATTTCATATTCTCAAATCCAACTGAGTTGGAGTGTGTCTGAGGTTTTCTGACTGCCTTCTAGGCAAATTTCAATCTGTGCTGCGTGTTGATGTTCGGCTTGGAAACAGGCTTTTGTGTGAGTCCTTTCCCTATGGTCTCTTTATATATAGATATATGTCTGGATTATATGGCTTGGGTATCCAGGATCCACCTTCCATGGATTGAAGGAAATCACACATGGAAGTTGCCCCTATCTGATAGTTTGGAGAGCCTCCATTCCCTCAGTCCCACAGGTCACCTCATCAGAGTCACTCAAACCTGTGTGTATCAGGGAAATAAAGAGGCTACTGAAGAGAAGGCAGGGAAGTTTGCATTTATCTAAACATGGCTCCTCACATACAACAAAAAAAGCCTATATAAAATAACAGACAACAACAAAAGCAACAATGGTGTAAAACAAAAAAATGTGAATGTCATGTCCCATTATAGTCAATGGACATAACATGTGCATGCCTGTCACATCTGTTAACTACAATGGGATGTGTCACTTTGCATGACCTTGCTTTTGTGCATGTGGACTCACACCAGAAGAGGGCACACTGTTACACATTTTTGTTTCAGGGAGATGGCACTAGTAGAGGTAAATGACCTTGCCTATTGGTTGATTGAGTTACAATGACTTCTAAATGTGCATGGAGATATTATTAAAAAACAAACAAACTGCTCTTCTTAGAAGAATGGGACATTGAGTTGCTCTGGTGAAAGATTATAGGTTTCCCAGACATCATACCTTCTCTCTCAGGTTTCTAATGGTTTTTCTTGCCCAAGAGGAGGGAAAAGTAGGCAGATTCTCTTTGAAACATGGAAAACATATCAGTAAATTGTAGTGATAGTCCCATAGTGGTGCTCTGCTTCCTTTCTTCATGCTGGAAGAATATCTCTTCTTATTCTGATTGCACTTCACAGCAAAAGAGGAGGGTCTGGGGATTACTCAGGCATGCCACACATTTCTTCGTAACTCAAACATTCCTTGTTCAGGGATTTTATGGTTCAATGTTCACTAAAGGAAGACAGTTATAGAACAGAGTAGATAACTGAGTTTGCATTTATTTATTTCCTTCTCCCCCCACCCCCAATGTTTCTGGTTAACGTTGTTATCAAGTGCAGCACCACTAATATTTGACAAACTGCTCTGCCATAGTATTGCAACTAGGCTTGCCAATGTCTAGTGGTAGTGAGAAGCATTTACTAGGTAACGCATTTTTTTTCAAGGCTAGAGGTCACATGAAATGATAAGGAAAGCATTTGGCTGCAAGACTATTGCTTGTTAGGCTGCCTGTAAAGGCACTAGAGCCCTGTCTCAACAACAGGTGGCAGTTATTGCCACAGTATTTGCAAGTGCTTACACAGAAATTATATCACATTGATAATTAAAGTTGCTGGTGAGCACAAAATAGGAATATTTTGGTTAATTTCTTCAGTTGCTAATGAAAAGGAAAACAGATCACACCAGTCATAGCTGTCAGTAAAAAGGTGCTCTGATCAGTAACTGGCTATTGTTTCAAGCCACCTTCCTTAAGTGGGGAGATGGAAGATGGGTTATATAATGCAGAAGTTTATATAGTGCTATTATATAGTGAAAAAGCAAACAATGTGCAAATATGAACAACCTTCCTATAAGAATCATGCAAGTATGCTAATCAAAAGATAAAGATGGTAAAAATAAAGATGGTAGTGCACATGCTGGTTGCCTCAAGGTTGGACTTCTGCAATGCACTCTACATTGGACTACCTTTGTACCAAGTTTGGAAACTCCAGCTGGTTCAAAATATGGCAGCCAGATTGATTACTGGCACAGCAAGGAGTGAACATATCACACTGATATTAAAATCACTCCACTGGCTGCCAATTAGTTTCTGGGCAAAATACAAAGTGTTGGTTATTACCTTTAAAACCCTACATGGTTTGGGTCCAAGTTACCTGCAGGATCATCTCCTCCCATACAATCTGCCCCATACACTCAGGTCCTCTGGAGGCCATTTACTTAAACCAGCCAGGTCTAGACTGGCAACAGTCGCACAGAGGACCTTCTCGTCAGCTGCCTCTAGACTGTGAAATGACCTGCTGGCAGAGATTCAACAGCAAAATATGCTGGCTGAATTTTAAAAAGTACTAAAGACTTCTCTCCAGCAGGCCTACCCAGTCTAGTTTTAATTGTGCTTTTAATTGTATTTTAATCATACTTTAACTGTATGTTAATCATACTTTTAACTATGATATATTTTATATTTGTATTAATTATTCTATGTACATATGAACTATGATTTTTAACTCCATCTATTCTGTACCCTGCCTTGAACCTTGGGGAGAAGTGGGTAACAAATACTACTACTAATGCTACTACTACTATTTTTTATTATTATTAGGAAAATTCATTCCTCTAGTTTATTCTCAGATTGTATGTTTTCCAGCCACCAACTGCTTAGCTAATGCAAAAATGTACCTGACAAAGTGACTAACACAAATTAACCTTCTCTGTACTACTGGATATCTATTAACATTTGACAAAGATTTAAAAAAAAAATCCAAATTCCCAACTGCCTGACAGAAGAGGCTGAACTCAATACAGAATGCATAAGGGCAAACTTTATAATGTAAAGTTGCCATCAAGATTATACTTAAAGTAACATTTGAATTAAAATTACAGATTATTTTCAAAAAAAAAAATGTTCAGGACTTTCAAAGGAAGCAAACTAGAAATTTCTAAAGGTTGCAAAAGATGAAATCCATGTGCTCTACTTCCAGGGGTGAGGGGTGTCACCCAGGGTAGTCATCAAATTTTGCAAAACAAACACAAATTGGAGGTTCTTTTTCAGTAGTGACATGTCAGACAAAGAAGCTGAATTTTATAATGGTATGGTTGTTGTCACTGTATTTCATTAATGTTATATTTAATTCAAATGTGAACACTACTGTTCAGTAGAACTAGAAACTTCTGGGATGTTTGGGGGGAAGCTAAAAATGCTTATGTAAGACTAGAGTAGTATTCCAAGAGAGGCTTAACTTTTCCCTGAGTGCCATAATATATGTCAAAAGATACTATTACTAATTAGTTGCCATACAGAGCAGTGTTTCATTGTGTCAAAAAATAATTTAAGAATATTAATAAAAGAAGGGAAAATGCTTATTTCCTTCGGCATTCTTACAATATACGTTGCTATTGTGTCTCTTCAAGTCACTTTTGACTTATGAAGACCCTAAGGTGAACCTACCATGTGGTTTTCTTGGCAAGATTTCTTGGGGGGGGGTGTCTTTGCCTCCCTTTGAGGCTAAGAGAACATGACTTGGTCAAGGTCACCCAATGTGTTTCCATGGCAGAGTGAGGATTCAAACCCCCATCTCCAGATTTCTAGTCCAACATCCAAACCACTACACATGCTGGCTCTCCTATAATACATACTAGTTGATTATTTATGCACAGAGAGAGAGAGAGAGAGTTCATTCCAACAGTAGGTACTCCTTTCATTTAATGGATTTTTCCCAATGTTATCACCAGCAATTCTCACTCCCATCTCATAGACCCTTCTGCAGCTTACCTGGATCTGGGATCATCCCAGTGTGGTCCTGGCAGCTGCTCTGCAGGGATGGGAACACAGATGCCCATGCACTCCTCCACACCGGCTCACTCACTGCAGGAGGAAGCACTATAACCCCCCTTCCTGCTGCAGGTACTGTCCTAGGCTGCTCTAAGGCAGGAAGTGCAGTGATTGTGCTTCCAAAGCCTCCGCAGCTACGGTTCATGTGGGCACACAGTGGGATAGCAGGTCATTGACTAGAAAACCTGTCAATGATTTGTGACACAACCATGTCACCTGGGTAAGGGAGAAGGACAGGACCATGATGACATCATGCATAAGCATCATTGTGGTCCTGTCTTTCTCTCATCCCTATGCTGGATTGGGAGGGTAGCATTGAAAGGGCCAAAGTATGAGCCTAGGCATGTCTGTTCTGAAGTAACTCACATCAAATTCAATGGTATTGACTCCCACAAAATTGCATGAAGGATGACAGCCTTAAAGTACTATTATAGATTCCTCATCTGTTAATCTTCAGTTCGCTTCCAAACAATGGCTCATGTGTGTGAGCTGCAAGGAGTGGGTAGGTGGGACATTCTCCATTTAGATGCTGAGAATGTCTTCTACCTGCAAGTTGAAAAGAACAAAAAAATGTACTTAAAAGGGCTGTTTATCTTCTCAAAGGGCTGCAGGAGGTAGCTTTGTGGAAATTGTATAGCATTTCAAAAAGCTTGTTTTAAAAGGTTTTTTTTTTTTTTTTTTTTGGTACTGGGCCTTTGTCCTACTGATTCCTTTATGTAGAAAGCATTCTATTTAAAATAGAAGAAAAAGGACTTTTTAAAGGTTTTACATGTAGTAGGCTTCTCTTTCTCCCCCTTGGAGACTTTTTTTTATATATATTCCTTATTATATTTTTATTTTTTGTTTTGCTTTCCTCTCTAACCCACTTGCATTGACGGTCCTTGGATGCTATCAAAGAAAGCTCCGAGGTGACCAGTCAATGGTAGGTCAGATGGTTAATGGAAATTAGATTGAGACTAGATTTCTTGACTATCCTTCCTGTTTTGCATTTATATAAGGTATTTTTGGAAAGGCTGGTTGCCTAATTGCAAGCTTGTTGACTTTTAAAGCTTTCCGGGGAGGGGAGAAGCTGAAATAATTATTAGGGTTTTTTTTTATCCCATCCCATACCCAACTGAACACATGAAGAATATGATATTTTCCAAATTGCTTTCTGTAGAGTAGCCTTACTGACCCCAGTGAATCTACTCAGCAGCTTGCCTTGTCAGACTCCATCCAGCTGAACTGGATGATCTTAACTAATTGGGCCTGTAATGTTTCCATATTATTGCCAATCTTTTCAGTGAGCGAGAGAAATGTTTTCTATAAACTCGGCAGTATTTTCGAACAACTCTGTGTGAAGGTTTTCATTAGATCATCTGCAGAAGTAGTAGCAACATGATTGAGTGAATATTAGATGTAATTAGGAAGTGCATTATATGTATTCCTGTTAATACTTTCTAATTGATCCCTGCCAAATGAAATGCAAAAAGCAGTGCCAATTATAATCTCTCAATTACAGATGCATTCATTGCAGACACAAACACTTTCAAAAATGCCATCATGATGACATACTCATCTGACATTATGATTATACAGTTGAAGTTTCACATGCTAAACATTTTCCAGGCTGGGCTGGGTTCCAAGCATGGCAAGCACTGAATATGTTGAGATAGAACTTTGCTTTGAAAAATGATATGGAAATAATTTAGTTCTCTACCCACATTCAAGAAGAACTCTGCTTATTGGTAGTAAGCCTTCTCCGCATAGATATTGGAAACAGATTTTATTATCAGTGCTCTACCTCTGTTTTATTTACAGTAGGCATCACCTCAGCAAATTGTTGGACTATACCGGCCATCAGCTGATGATGAGGGATCATGGAAGTTGGAGACCAGCAATATATGGAGGACCACATGTTCCCTATCCCCCTGACTACAGCTTTAAACAAGTGCCATTCCTAAGATGTTAACAAAACAAAACAAAACAAAATCATAGAAAAAATGTCAGGTTTGAATATCAGGTCTTCAAGTTGAGATGACAGCTACTAGCTTCACTGGCAGTGAGATATTTGTGCTATTGAGAATTATTGAGTAATTATTTAAAAAATTCTCAGTAGATATTTGGAAATGCACACATAAAGACTAGATGTAGACTGTGCATTCAGAGTGGGCTCCCACTGTCTGGTCTTGTTATTCCATGAATGATCAGCAGTTCACATCTGCTTCTGTATCTCATGATGCACTGCCTGACCCAATGACATGAAGGATCACAAGTCATCTGCTGCTGCAAAAATACAGCTCTAGATGGCATCGACATTATCACTTTTAATTGTGTTTGCATGATGAACATAATGCATGGATCCAGTTACTCTATTAGATCTCAGAGACTGCAGCTGTTAATTTGCACTGATTGCATACTGCTTTCATTTATTTATGTAAGTTACTTATTTAGCTTTGAAATTGTCTCCAAGTAGCAGGTGTAGGAGCTCTGTGAGAGTCCACACAAATAACCTTTGACATGCACCTGGCATGCTATTTTATAGGAGCAATGGGACAGCAGTGGAGTGAAAGAAGTGCTTTCTAACTGCATGCTGGTTCAAGAGCTCCTCTTGTCTTATAGTGTATAAAATCACAGTAAATGAACAGCAGACAAAGTACACAAAATACTACTTATGATTATTTTTCCTTATTAGCTTTTATTTGCTTTGATGTTGATGGTAAGTGTGCTGATTTTCTTTTACAAATAAATGAGCTTGAATCTAGCCAAGACTCTTAGATGGACACTCAGGACAAAAGGGGAATATAATGCAGGATAGTGTAACAATGGAAAGAGTATTCTCATTTACTCATTTCCAAGCTGAAAAACAGTTTGCATGTGAGTCAAGAAATTCCTCTGAGAAAAGTAAAAGAGCACCAAAACTTTTACATAATTTTTTTTTGCAGTATTTAAACATCTTGACAAATATTCTAGGAATTATTGTGCAGAGAAAAAAAATGAGATTTTTAAGCGAAAAAGAAAAAAAAATTTTCTGCACTGAAAACATTTTCTGGCAAAAGAAAATAAACATTTTCTGCACAGAAAATATGTCTGCTTATCATCTGTCTATGTCTATCTCTACACACACACAGAAATAGTGTCTGGGATTCCTATTCACAGTTATGAATACATAGCCCTGCGTCACATAACCAGGGGACAGCAGACTGATATTCTCATGCCTCTCCCATGAGTGATCTCTGGGTTGAGGAGGAATTGCAATGGATATTCTGCTGCTGATGGTCATACTGAAAGACTGCTGAAGGGAAGAGCTTGGAAATCTCAGTCTACTGTATCCCAATCAGCAGAAGAACAGATCTCTATCACATGCAGCTGCTGCTGCCTGGTGAAGTAGATTTGGGGAGTGGATCAGGTCCTGAGAAACTACTTATGTATACTAAGTTGCTGATCTAAAATCTGAGCCAGCATTTTTTTTTCTCCACAAAATAATTTCCTCACAACCCTTGAGGGATGTTTCAATATGGGAAGAATACTGCAGAGAAATACTTGTTTTTTTCCACAACAGGAGAGACCTGCAGTAATTATTCTTTCATGCATGTGAGGACAAATTAGTCAATGATTCACATCCCTAGTATAATGTTGTTACCAAGCTGTACATTCCCCGCTGCATGATATGAGCATTTTTTAAATTGGCATAGAAAATATGGCAGTGGTTAAATGCCAGTACTGCAAGCCACAAGGTTGTGAGTTCGATCCTGCCTCGCTTCAAGGTTGACTCAGCCTTCCATCCTTTCACAGGTCGGTAAAATGAGTACCCAGCTTGTTGGGGGGCATGTATAGAATGTTTCGAAATACATGCTATTTGTAAGTTGTTCGCTGCCTCGATCCATATGGAGAGGCGGGATACAAATAAATAATAATAATAATAATAATAATAATAATAATAATAATAATAATTAATAATAATAACTAACACACTGTTATGGCTGAAAAGCCATGCTGGCAAAGACGACTGGCTACAAACATGCAAAAGTAGGTCAGATGGGACTTCAGGCCATGGCCAGGTCTGAAGTTCAAGGGATCAGTCAGGAAACAATGGTTCTAATGACCTTGCAATTATGCCCTCGATGACTCAACCATCAAATACCATAGCACACAAAATTGTATCAATAAAGCAACTGATAGGCATCAAACTGTTCCATTTTCCTACTGAAATTATCCTTTGTTTCTTCACCCGCTTAGCCATTAAGAAGCTATAACAATTCCCATCTATTCTCTGCCACCAAATGTTAAGACCATTAGCCCATTCCAAACCTCATTGTTTGCTTTGCTAGACAGCCATTGACAATTTCTCCTTCAGGGCAGAAAAAAGGTATTTAAACCCTGGCACTGAGCCAGAAAATTTGTAGCACACTGGACATAGGTTGTCACTCTGCTGCATAGATTCCCATTCTTGAGCTACCCTCAAATGCCTATCATGAGCCACATTTCTTCACCCTTTTTCTTCAGGACAGGTAAATATTGCTCACTTCTCTCCAACTTCTTGCTATCCAATTGTTCCTTCCTTTCCTTCAGTTAGCCTTGGTGATTGTGAAACTGCTTGAATCTTGTGTGTGATTGTAATTTTCCCTCAATAAAACATTATTTGAACCTCCAATGGATGTCTCTGCATTAGCACTGGTATACAAAGGTGGAAAGATCCTTTATGGTTACACACCCCTTGCAGTCCTCCCTTTTTGAACTATCATTCCCTGCAGAGACACTGGCACCATGGGTAGACCTCTGACTTTAGGTAACAGCTCATCTTTTTGTAGGTACTTTTAGGATTCAAGCTAAACAGTAGGGAGGAAACTCCAAACAATCTTAAATTCACCAGCAAAGATAGACAGACAGATATGGACGAAGCTAAGTCATAAATAAATAAATAAATAAATAAATAAATAAATAAAGTAAGTAAGTAAGTAAGTAAGTAAGTTGTACGGAAAAGGGAATTTCAGCAGGTTATCTATCTTAGCCTGGGGTCAGCAGGTTATCTATCTTAGCCTGGGGTCTCTTGGGGTCCACAGAGCCCTCATAGGGGGTCTGCAAAGCCCTGCTGCTGGAGACTAACAGCTGGGGCAGCAAAAACTTGCCCAAGGAAACCCAGTGTCTGAGCAGGGATTTTAATCTTAGTCTCCCAAAGCCTTGAATATTTAACTACACATTTGAATATATAAATATTGAGTTAACTCTTTGGGGTCCCTGGCAACAAATTATATTTATGGGGGGGTCCATGGTAGAGAAAAAGGTTAAGAACCACTGCACTAGGAGATGGAAGAACAAGAATCAGATCCCGTGAAACTCATAGCCAGATGGTCTGCAAAATGCTATTATGGATACCAAATTAAACATTGTGCACATTCATGGGTATATTTTCTCCTGTATTTTCCAAATGAAAGCAAAGATTCTGTGTGATAACTGAAGCCCCTGTCAGAGCTGCCAATGACAAGCAGCAGCTGTTGGTCCCTGTGGCTCTGGCTGGAGATGAGTCCTGCAGCTCAAGAGCTCCCCCTGCTGCCATGGACCAAGCAGGTGTGGACGTCCCTCTGCCTGCTCCTTTAGAGCAACAAGGATCCGATTCTGTGCCTGCTCCTTTGGAGCAATGGGCATCCGATTCTGAAGAGGCTCTGGAGCCTGGTTCAATAAGCTCCCAATCTAGGCGGAGACTCAAGAGGGCTGTGCAAAGGGAGGCTTCCCTGGCTAAGTTTAAGAAGCAGTGACTGGACACACCTGTGTCTTGGGCTATATAACTGCCTGCCTGGAAGCTTCCCTTTGCTTGTGGTGAACTTCTTACAAGCTGTCCTCTTGCCTGTACCTTGCTCCCAGCACCTGAGTCCTGATACCTTGAATTGATCTCTGGACTCTTGACCCTTGGCTTTGGAACTCTGACTAGGGCTTTGCTTGGCGCCCTGGTAAATGAACTTCCTTGAGTAAGTGCTTGCTTGTCTCCTCCCGGCTGGACTTGCTGGCTCTCCCACTCTCTTCTCTGGGCTGGCTCGCCACCCAGGTCTCTGACCTTGACATTCTGACTGAAAAACTGAGTGGATGGAAGATATGCATTGGAAACAAATTATCTCTTGCCTTTTCGTCCTTCCCCCACCAACAAAAAACTGTCTCAAAGTTTCTTATTCCATGTAAGAAAAGAAAGAAAAACTTGTTGATCTCCTTTTTGTCCAGAGCCAAGATCAAACAAGTCACCTTCTACCTTGTCTAGATACCTTTGTGCTTGCTGTAAAACCAGGCGAATTGGCAGTCATGGCAAAATTTCACAAAGAGCAGATTATCAGGAAAAAGTGCTTATGTCTTAAAACAAAGAGATCATGTCTTTATTTCATCATGATCATCAGTATTACTAACTGGAGTTTCTGCATCATCCATGATTTGGATTGTATCCAAGAATCTAGTAATCACGAGGTATTATCAGATACGGTGGTGTCCTGCAAGCTGTGTCACTTTTTGTAACAGTCTTATTGTGGTCCTATCAATGGTTCTTACCTATCTGTCTTGCTATCTAAGATCCTATCTGTGGTGGTGGTGGTTGTTGCTGTTGATACTACTGCTGCTGTTACTACTACAACAGTATGGCAACAATGCAAAATATTAAAACTATAGAATAGTTTCATTGCTGTTAAAACTCAGCAGGAAGTTATAGTTGTCTTCTTGGCCATTTCAAGGTTCCATTATTCAGTCTGATAGTCTTTTGATTTTAGTAAACTCCATGTTAACATCTTAATTTCTAGCTGAGACACAGAAGAAGCAATCCCTTTAAAGGATCATTCTGACCTCGCTTTGAGTGATCTCACAAATTCATTTATTCTTTTAACTCAGAGAAACTTGGAACAAAAATGTGTTGGGGCAAAATAAAATCCAGAGAGAAGTTTGTGCGTCTGTATTTTTTTAAAAAAACAAAACAAAACAAAAAACCCAGACTTACACTGTTGATCTTGCAATGTCAGTTTGTGCTATAAAATAAAAACACTACAGAAGGAGAACATACACGGTGCTTTTGTGAATCATCGCCAAAAGCAGTCAGACCCGTTTGTCATTGTGGGTAAACAGAACAAAGACTGCTTCAAGAAAAGCAAAATAAAATAATCATCAGAAAATAAAACACTAAAGACCCTAAGCAATCTTTTGTTTTTTTTTAAGAAGAAGAAGAAAAAAAATGACAACAAATTGAAGTAGTAGTATTAGTAGTAGTACTCAGGTAGCATTTAACTACCAAACCACCTAACAAAGGTCATATAATATCAAAAGTTAAATGGAAATCTACCAGCTTTCCAGAGAGAACATTGCCATCTTGCTAATTGCTTGGGAGGCAACCAGAAAATGTGCCTGATTCTCCCACTGATGTTATTGTTGTGTACCTTCAGGTTGTTTCCAACTTATGGTCACCCTAAAGCAAACCTATCTTTTTTTTTTTCTGGGGCTGAGAGTGTGTGATATGCCCAAGGTCATCCATTGAGTTCCTACGGTCAAGTGGGGTCTCCAGGGTTGTAGTCCAACATTCATACAACTATACCACACTGGCTTCAATGCCTTTCTCTTTATTTCCATTGATTTTTTTCCCCCTAGCCTAGACAATGGCATTGAATGCTAGGGATATTTATCTGCCCAAATAGGTATGCCATTTTCACAAATGTGGGATTTTCTGAGTGGTTAATATGCATTGCAGTTTTCACACTGGTAGAACTTTTGAGGTGGTTAATATCAAAACTGGGAAAAGTTACTTTTGGGTTAAAGTTCCCAGAGTCATGCAGTAAACAGAACCAATAATGACCATACTGATTAGGCTATTTGAGGAGGTATAGTCTAAAAATTAACTTTTCCAAGCTTCGACTAAAGTTCATGGTTATTCAGCACCCTACCATAAGTGCACATTGGCCCCATCAGTTAAAAGTCCTGATAGCCCAATATTGTGTGTTGTCCAATACAGAGACATACACAAGGAAATATACTACACAGGATGGAAAGGATGGTGGCATCTCCAGCTTCATATGAATATGCTGGCTGAGCTCATAACATTTGGAGTAAATTCTCCTGGGGTACTGTTATACACCACTAACTTGGAACTCAGCCAAACAAATTTCTCTCCCTTCTCCCTCATCTCTGACAAGCAAAAGTGATAATTCTCTCTTGCTGCTTATTCCCAGTGTGTCATAGCCAAATATATTGCTTCTGTGCATGGGGACTCGAGTTAGTTACCCTGGCCAACAGAGAGAAATAGCGAGAGAGAGAGTGAGCAGGAGTGGGGAACTGGGGATACTTTGGCCCTCCAGATGTTGAGGATGACATCTTCCACAATCCCACTGTCCATGCTGGGTGTAGCTGATGGAAAACATCCAGAGGACCAAAAGCTCCTCATCTTGGCTGTAATAGCTAATGAGGAGCCTATCCTTCCATAAGAAGCAGGGCAAAACTGGTTTTGATATAGGTCAAGCAAATGAAAAGCAAGAGGTAGCATAACATTATATAGTAAGACCTTAAATCCCTATATCCTATATTTTCTTTTTATGGTTTAATGTGCTGTTTGCTTTAGTTCTTCATGTGTTCATCCAGTGAGCAAGGATGCACTGGACATTTTTTTCCTCACAGCCTCAAAAGAGCATACTTTATTGCAGGACTTGACTTATTATTGTTTGATCCTGCAAACCTCTTAAGGCCAGCATTAACAGTTGGTGTCAGGAAATCCCAGCTGCCAATGCCAAGGGGTTAATTGTATTTTACTGTTTCATCTTTTCCTATCCATTTTATATGCTACTTGACCCTTTTTCTTTTCTTTTCCCTTTTTCCCCCCAGAAGGAGATGCTTATGCTTCCTTCTTGGCCTAGTTCCTGAATCCCCTCATGGTTTTCCCTCAAGGCTGACTCTACAGTTCCACTACTCTCCTCAATAACCCCCTCCAAATGAGAGATGACCTATTTTTCTTACTTGTTAAAAACACATTCCTCCACATATGCCCAGCACCAATACTATTAAATAGTTTAGATGGCAGTTACAGCAAGTGCTCTGAAAAGCATGTGTATAAATGGTTTACAGCTGTACCATAAGCATGTATGTTGTTTCTGCGTGTCTTCAAGTTATTTCCAACTTATGGTGACCCTAAGGCAAACCAATCATGGGGTTTTCTTGCCAAGATTTGTTCAGAGGGAGTTTGCCTTTGTCTTTGTCTGAGGCTAGGAGAGTGTGACTTGCTCAAGATCATCATCCATGGTTGAGCAGGGATTCAAACCCTGGTCTTCCAATATACTAGTGCAGTGCTCAAACCACTGCATCGTACTGGTTCTCTAAGCATCTGTTCTCAGAAATAGGTTACACTGAGGTCAACTAGATATGTGCTGAATTGTATAGAAGTTCCTTCTAAGGTGGGTCTCAGTTAAGGAAGTGCCCATCTCTTGAGTCTACTCTTGTTAAAGTTCTTGGATTTCCAGCATTGATTTTATTTTTCCTTTGATCCACATCAGATTAAGACCCTTATTTTTCTGCATGGAAATTCATAATTATTTTTCTCTGTATCTTTTCCAAAATGAGCACATTTTTTTTTTGTTCATATTGTTCAGATAGGCATGTTTTGTATATGTTTGCCCACTGGCTGAAGGGAATTTGTGTCAAATTTTCCATGCACATTTTGCAAAGATGCACATATTTGAACACATTTTTGATATGATTTGAGAATCGCATAGCATGCAAGCTTGGAAATATGTAGATTTCTTTTTCTGTGAATTGTGACCAGGTCTACAGGAAATACAAACTGAGTGACCTCACATTAAAATTTGAGCCTCTCAAATTGCTGACTTATCCTTAATCTTAGGAGACAAGTCTAAAGGCACATGATGTTGAAATTTAGCAAATCTGAATCTTGATGGTTGAGTGCCTGGAAATCTGATGTACTCAGTCTTGGATTCTTTGATTTGGACTGCAGTTCCCATTATCTTGAGCAAGGATAGCCAATGGAAAGGCATGCTGGGTACTGCAGTCTAACAACATATGGAGGGCCACATCTTGTCCACCTCAATTTAAAGCATTTCATTATCTCACATATATTTTTTCTTGCTCAGAAGCTTTTTATCAAGAGGGCAAAATAGATGAGGAAAGGATAGAAATCTAGCAAACTGAAAATCCAGAATACCTCAGAAACCTGTGCTTGAAATGTGGATGAAGTATGAGAAAGAGAGAAGTAACTGAAAAAGAACACATGAAATGTTGGAGAGTTATAATGTACATGATCTCGACAGCAAGAATTATATATACAAAATATTGGAAGAATGAAATTGTTGCAGATATAGAAGAATGGTATGCCAAACTAGTAGAATTGATACTGATGGACGATCTGACTCTGTCTCTTAAAGGCGAGACAAAAAGAAAAAATTGTGATGACATGAAATCAATTAAAAGATACATACAACAAAAATGGGAGATACAGATGGAAATATGAAAAATTAGAACGTAGAGAGAGAAAAGAGATGACAGTTCTAAGCAAAGATATGAGAAAAGGGAGAGATTAAAATTAAGAGTAATAAGGCAAGTCACCAGAAATATGAAAGTATCAGAGGAAACTTGGGAAAAGTAATTAATCAACTGAACAAAAGAAAGGAAGGAAGGAAGTCAAATGTGTATAGGTACATGTAATATGCTAGAATATAATGCAAAAGCTACAGATATTTACAAATGTTATTTTTATTAATAATTTTTTGGATATACAAATTCATTCATTTCTCCTTTTTATTATGAGTTTTGTAAATATGGATAGATATATATATGCATATATATAAAACTTTTTAATTATATATATATGTGTGTATGTATGTGTGTATGTATATATATGTGTGTGTGTATGTGTGTGTGTGTATATATATATATAAAGAAAATATTAATTTCAAACAAATTTATTTTACAAACTGTATTTTGTTTCAAAGACCAAACATTTCAAGTCACTAAAATTCAATTCGGAAAATGTCAGATAGTTTTAGGTCTGTGAAGCTGAACTGAATATTCACTGTGATGTGTTTGTGTCTGTTTAATTTTAGTTACTATGAACAAGGAAGACTCATCACAACCTGATTTATTAAATCATGAGACAGATGGCTATGAACTGACAAAATGAAATGTGTTACAAATTGGATTTTGAGATGTGTTTATTTGACGTAAAATAAAATATGGTAAGTGTGGGATCAGGATACCGGAAATCCAGGCTCAGACCCTGAAAATCATTGACCTTTGAACACAGTATTTTTCATCTTGATCTACTTTACAGGGTTTTTCTGATGAATAGGAAAGCAGCACTTTCTGGGCCACTCTGAACTCACTGAAGGAAAGGTGGAGTCTAAATATAAATAATAAATAAGTAAAAATATATTATTCACTAATGACAGATTTTTCTCCCATGTTAAAGCTCATTGACTAAACTACATACATTTTTATTGCAGAAAAAGTAATCCATTCAAATTGGGAATAAAAATATTTTAGAGTCTATTAACAAATCATATGAGAGTGCCTAACTATTTCTTTCCCTACCAAGTTCTTTTCCTTTGTTCATCTAAGGACATTTCTGCACTAGATGCCATTAGCATGTTATACTATTACAATGGCGGCATCCCCATTCATATGATGCCAATGGGTTAGGGATGCTCTTTTACATCCTTCCCCCAGTTTAGGGAGGGGCATTTAGAATTCTTAGCTGGAGACCTCTTTGGCCTTAGTAAACTACAAACCCCAGAATTCCATAGGATGTTGAAAGTGGAATAATAGCACTATAACAGTGTAGTGCGGAAAGGCCCTTAATTGATTTTTTTTTAAAAAAATCCCCTTCAAACTGTATTAAAATGAAATAGACTTTATTAGCATATTGAACATGTTACTAACTTTCTCATATCTGGAGGTCACTTGATGGATTGCCTACAAAGCTGATAGAATGGCCTTGTTTTGCAGATGCAATGGGAAGAAATTCTGTTAGGGGGTAATGTGATGCATATGTGATGAATGAACATTATCAGGGACTGCGAATCATTGAACTCATACCGGATATGCTTAATTGATGCAATTTTAAGCATATTAATAATGCAGGGCTATATGTGTCTACTCAAAAGTAAAAGTGTCATAAAATTTATTGGGTTTCATTCCCATTTCAGTGGGTTATGGAAGTACAGCCCACCTAAGGACAAAATGATGCTGAATTTGGTAAGACTGACTTTAGAGTAAATTATTGTCAAGTTGACCTTGAATTATGCTGACACTGAGAAACCTCCATGAGCCTTGGCTTTTAGCAGCCTTGCTCAGGTCTTGCAAAGTGAAGAGTAAATAGACATGACATTTGTTTATTATTTGCATTTTAAAAGTCATTACTCATGTTCTACATTGGCTTAGTTCTTGAAGCATAGAACACACACGCCCCCACCCCAAACTACACCCTGGAAAATTGTAAAAACATAATATCAAAAGCATCCATTAAAAGTCAATTAGTGCACAAATTAATTTACCCAGACTGAAAACATTAACACTGTCTAGGCCACTGCTGGTCAATAGATATTAATTAAAACCCATTTGCTAGCAACAGTGGAACAATAACAACACTGACCTATAATCAGAATAAAAGTGTGCAGGCCTGGAAAGGCCATTGAAGTAATAATATAAAGCACTTCACCTTGAGGGGAAAAATAGGGCTTCATGCCTGTAATTCTTGCTATACTTACCTATTTCACTGAGTTCACTGAAACCCATTTTCATCTGAATATGTAGAGAAATTTGACTTCAAGAAGAAAGGTCCACTCAATGCCTTTTTTCCTCTGATAAGTGTTATAATTATTACTCAGGGTCATCCTGGTAATTTCTGAAAATGCTTTTGACCTGGTGGGATCTGCAAATTCAGATTTGAGTTTTCCTTTGGGGGACTGTGGGTGCAACTCAACACTCCAGCTCTCCCACTACCTCCTTATATTCCAGCACTGGCAATAGTAGAGAACATGTGGGGCATTCTCAACTTCACTACTTATCTGGTGACAAGCAGGGTATA
>CAOLHI010005107.1:0-7500 GCA_948474755.1 Ctenosaura bakeri
CTTAATGGCCCGCAGCAAAAGAAATATGGTCGCTTACTATTATATATGGTTTCTGCCGCAAGGGTCTTACATGCCTCTAAACGGAAAGATAAAGAGATTCCCATGATTGAAGATTGGCTGCTTAAGTTATTCGATATGTATCGAATGGATAGTCTTACTGCATATATAAGTGATAATCGAAGTATAGATAAGGTAAATAAGGAATGGGAACCAATTAAGAATACATGGAAGGAAAAATTGGAAAAAGTTTTCATATTTGATATACAAGTATAGATAAGTAAATAGGCAAGTCAATAAAAATATTATAAAATAGTAAGCAAAAATATTTATATAGAGCTAAATTGTAATAGTGTAACTGTTAGGGGTTGATATATACTGTCTTTGGGACAATATAAAGATTTTAACTAACAGTCCCTATAAACATATTAAAATTAATGGATACGGTCATCAGATTGATTGTATAGCTTACTGGTATTCCATATAGATATTGTTATTATTGTTATTGCATTGTCATTATTATTATTGTTCTCAATGTTATTACATATTAGTTAAAATTGGTTATTGGATTGATTATTAGATAGATAAGAAAAGAACAAATTAAGAGAAGAATGAAGAGTGAAGAAAGAAGAGAAGATGACTAGATGATTATATGGATGTTTCCAATGGCTAGTAATGTATTTGATAATTATATTTGTATAGATGTAATCGTGAAATAAATGCATTAAAAAAAAAAGAATATAGTGTCCAGACTGAGGAAAGTAGCAGTGTCACTCCGTTCTGCTCTGATCAGACTTCCCCTGGCATATTGTGTCCAGTTCTAGATGCCACACGTGGACATGTCAAGAAATGGGTGACCACAACGTTCAAAATTCTGCAAACCAACCCTTATAAAGAATAACTTAGGGAACAGGATATGTTCAGCCTGGAAAAGAAAAGACTGAGAGGTGACATGGTAGCCATCTTTAAATATCTGAAGGGATGCCACATAGAAGATGGAGCAAGCTTTTTTCTGCTGTTCCAGAGACTAGAACATGAACCAATGGATTCAAATTACAAGAGAAGAGGTTACACCTAAAGATTAGGTAGAACATTTTTACTGTGAGAATTGTTCAACAGTGGAACAATTTGCCTCAAAGGGTGGTAGAGTCTCCCTGTTTGGAGGTCTTTAAACAAAGGTCAAATGGGCATCCTTCAAGAGGGCTTTAGCTGTGCATTCCTGCATGGCAGGGAGCTGGACTAGATGGCATTTGTGGTCCCTTCCAACTCAATGATTCTATTATTCTATGTCCCAGTATAATTTGGGGGTGACTGCTCAAAGTGAAGACCAACCCACCTCAAATTTGAAATCAATAGTAAAATGAAAGGGGAGAAAGAGAGGTACATATGCCTGTACATATGTTCCCTCTCTGCAGCTAATAGCAGGTGAGGAGGGGTTCAAATTACTGGAAAATGAGAGAGATTTGGTGGCTCCCTCTACATAATAGAGCAATTAGTACACAAACAGAAGTTTGAACACTTTACCAGCCCACCTTATTCCCTTTTGCACACTTAACTCTAGCTGAGCACAAGCTCAGTTTTGCTTAAAAGTATATAGAAATAGTTTGCTTACAGATACTTGTGTATAATCTACACAGGTTCATGTTCTTGAAGAAAGGTAAGAAAAAGGTAAGCAGCTACACGTTTTCACTGGAGCTTCTCCCCTGGCGTGCTCCTGGCCACATGCTTGCAGGAAGACAGGCTGAAGATGAAGGAGAAAACAAAGACCCCAAGAACAAAGGATGCTTACATGCCAGAGGAAGATAGTGGGTATGAACAAGCAAACAGGAAGTTATCTTAGGTTTTGCTTCTAAACTTAGAGTGATCATGCAACCTAACTAGCAGTGAATTCAGAGCATGCAAACAGTGGTGTAGCTAGGGGGGCAGAGGACAGTCTGCCTCGGGTGGCACTTTTGGGGGGTGCCACCAGGGAGGAGCCCCAGCCACTGGGATGGTGAGGGAGCGGAGGCATTGCAGGCCCCATCCATGGATTCTGACCTGCAACCAGTGGCAGCTGGGCAAAAGATAAGCCACCCTCCTTTCCAGTCAGTTGTCAAGTCCAACTCTTTCCTTGGCTGAAGAGTGGACTCGCAAGTACCCTCTTGCCCCTCTCTGAGCCCATCTGCCTGCTAGTTCACTCCTCCCCACTGGCTAGTGTTGAATGACAAGGTGCAGAAAGGGGGACTTTTAAAGGAGAGGAGTGAAGAGTCTGTCCCACGCATAGAACCCTTGTGCCATCAATTCTGAAACCTATCTGCCAAAACGCAGCTTCTGGGATGCATGCGTGTAACCCCTGAGCATGTACAGTGTGCTTTTTAGCTTACTGAATACAAGAGCCATCATCACGTTTTGTTTAAAACGCATACATACACAGAGGCTCTGTGCATCACAAGCGCTGAAGGACGTTAATCAGGGTGGGAATCACACAGCTCCCCACAAGTGGGCAGATTATAAATCACATCATGCCTTGCCAGTGTAATCAAGGGGGAGGATGTTGGTTTGATTCCCCCACTGCCACCCGGGATCCAATTGGCAATTTACAGTAGACCAATATGGGATCTTGGTAAATACAGGCACGCCTCAGTTAACAAAGCCTCTGACAAAGAAATTCTGTTTTCAGTGCCGTAGCTGAGGGGGAAATGGGGGGCAGTCCACCCCAGGCTGCAAAAGCTCTAGTTATGCCACTGCATGCAAAGGTTGATATTCTCAACACAAACTAGTGGAGTCATCGCATGAGGGCCAAATAGCCTACGTCCAATAATACAGCCTGAACCAAACTGGACTGTGACACAGCTGCCTTTTCATATATGCATGTTATAAGAAGATCTATTCATAATCTTATACACCATGTCTGGTTTGACCTTCATTCATTTGTTTTTCTTGTTTTTCTTTCCTGTATTTTTTCCCATCACCACCCCATTTTTATCCACACCAGGTCATTCATATATATACATATATACACACAGACATTACAAAGCAAAGTGAAAAATCCATTCAGTCCTTATAAATCTCACCAACACAGAAAGAGTTCAGACTTTATTTTCCTGTTTCTCTTCATAGCAATTGATATGAAAAAGAACATAGGTTATAACTGGACTGCAAATCATGCATGATGATAAGGAGGACATTAAAGTATGAATCGGACTTTTTGTGTGTGTGTACAAACCAAGCTGTATTGAAATATGTGCACATTACATGAAAAACAATGGCATGCGGGGAAAGCATGTGCTCTGGGGGCTCTAGTGCCACCATGCTGACTCTGTTCCCCCATTCTAAATCCATGTGCTAAGCACAGGCATGTGGAAAGAGAATCCTATGTGTGAGCACAGGTACTCCATACAAGTGGGATGAATTAAGAACATAGAGTTGTGCAACTGGAAGGGACTGGGAAGGTCATTTAGTTCAACTTCTATCTCAGTGCAGGAATCTATAGTGAAAGCAACTCTGATAAATGGTCCTCAAGCTCTGTTTAAAAACCACCTATAAAGGAAATTCCATCACCTTTCAAGGCAATCTCTTTCACTGCTGAACATTAGGATGTTCTTCCTAATGCTTACTTGGAATTTCCTTTCTTGCAACTTGAGTCCACTAATCCTGGTTCTACCCTCTAGAGCAGCAGAAAATAACTCTGCTCTTTCTCCATGTGACAGCTCTTGAGGTCCTTGAAGATGGCCATCATATTACAATCTTCTCTAAGCCAACATCCCCAACTTCCAGACCCTTTATCTGTTTCCAGATCCTTTACCATATTGGTCTCTCTCCTCTGGACACATTCCAGCTTGTCAATATCTTTCTTAGAGTGCTGTGGCCAGGACTAGACACACTGCCCCAGATGAGGTCTGCTTCTTTCACAAGTCTTTATTTAACATGTACAGACTGCAGAGCTGCAATGTCTAAGCCAGGGTTGTCCTGTTTTCTACACAATTATCAGAGACTCAGATGACTAGCAGGTTCTGGAAACTGTTGTCCAAAAAGCAGCTTTTCCAACCTCTGAACTATTGTTTGCATTACGCATTCCTGAACAAGACTTCCTTGAGGTCCATTCTGTGAGTAATACTATCAACATGCTAGACCAGAAAAACAAACTATGTGGAATTATTCCACATGGGTAACTGTGACTATCGTTCTTAAGCATACTTCCAATTTAGAAGGCCACTGCTTCCACCACCTTGTTCTAGAGTACATACAGTATTTGGGGGCTGCAATTTTAAGCAGAGCCATAGGGCATGGAGAGAGACACTTAATGCTTTCTCTGCTTCAGATTGCTCTCCAAACCACTCATTCTCCTGCAAGGTTCAAATACATTTGTACAAGTAAACCTGCATGGAACCTCAAAGGGAGAAAGGCTCTTTGGGGGACATTTAGAATAGAGAAGCAACTAGCAGCAAAAAAGCAAAGCACCTTCTTCTCTTGGTGTTTCTCTGCTCAAAATCCACTGTGCAAGAGTTCCTTTTCCCTAGATGTAACACACAGATTCTCTCCTCTGTTCCATTACCTTATGCAAGTGAATGGGGTTTCCTCAAGAGGGCAATTTAGAGTTCTGTTCCATACCATGTCTACTCATCAGTAAGTCCTATTGAGTTTAACAGGGCTCACTGCTAGCTAAGGGGCTATAGAACTCTTGCCTGATTTGATCTTTGAGCATTTTTCCCTTGCATTTTTATTACTAGAGAAGAATGATGCTGTGGGACCGATTTAAGGAGTGATTGTAGATGACAGATTAAATATGAACTCACAGGCTGCAATAGAGAGGAAAAAAAGCAAATACCACCGTGTGACGAGGAGAGCGGGACTACATGTTGAGATGACAGAGGTAATAATTTCTTTGTATGCAGTGTTAGGAAGGCCTCACCTGAAACATTCTGATCAATTTTGAGCAAAGCAATATAGAGGGAAGAAAAGAGCAATAAAACAGAATGACTACAAGAACAGTAATAAACAGGAGGAAAGTTGGGTGGATTTATGCATAAACCAAGCCCAAGAGAATGTGAAGAAGGAAGACGACAAAACGGAAGGAAGTTATTCAACTCTTCATGTTCACAGGGAGGAGCAATGAAACGATGGCAAAATGTGAAGGCTCTTGGAAATTTCCTCCGTAAAACTATCCTCCCTCTGCTGCCATTATATACCACCTTCCTTCCCAGCCCCATCGACAATGAGATTCACTGTCATGAAGTGGTTGGAATGATGGACTGGGACTTAGGCCATTTGCACACTAGACTGTTATAGTGCTATTATTCCACTTTCAACATCTTATGGAATTCTGGGGTTTGCAGTTTAGGGAGGGGCCCCTCCCTAAACTGCAAACCTCAGGATTCCATAGGATGTTGAAAGTGGAATAATAGCCCTATAACAATCTAATGCGGAAATAGCTTTAGACTGAACAGGACTAAAGAGTCCTTTAAAAGTATAACTGTCACCACAGCCACCACCTCCCTTGCAGTATTAGCTGTATTTGGATGTTATACTCCATGATAATAAAATCCCAATGAGACATAAGCAACATGAAAGAGCAAGATTTTATGATCCTCCATTCCCTCTGCCCAAATATTAGGGTAAGATTTGAAGATTTGAAGAGGGAACTCATATACATACACCTCCATGACTGATTACCTTAATGGCACCTTGATCTCCTGTTGGAAGAGAACAACCAGATGTGTCCTTCTTTCCTGTCCTCCATCCAGGGGAATGAGAACAGAAAATTGCCATCGCTATTTCTGCCTTTGCCTCACTGGCTGCCCTGGCCTCATTATCAAGTGGGTGGCTATCAGAGGGACAAAAATGAGGTGCCAGAGCCATAGGTTCTATCCTAACTGCTCTGCACCCCCTATGCTACCTTGTCTTTGGGTGTGGTGGGCAATGCTTTCCCATTGCCAGTACAACTGCCACTCAGAAGAAACAATGGAGAGGTTCCATTTTATCCTTCACCTAAGGAAGTGGAATGTCTTGGACCAGCCCTGATAGAATCTGGGTTGGTTTGCCGAGTTAGGGTAGGCTTTAATCAGGGGCAAAGTAGCACCTATTTTTCTGAAGAACAAAGAAGAAGGGGTTATGGAAGTTCCATGTTCCCTGTCTTCCTTCTTTCTATCCTAAAGGCCAGATATGGGTTCTAATGAACTGAATTTTAAACTCTGGATGCTGGCAATCAGTTGATATTTTAAAGAGGAAAGGATTGAAACTTCCCCGCTTTCTCAGTGCACCCTACCAGCAGCTTTAGGGTCTTTCTGCACTACACAATTATAATGCTATTATCCTACTTTCAACATTCTATGGAATTCTGGAGTTTGTAGTTTACTGAGGCCAAAAAGCTCTCTGGCTGAGAATTCTAAACTGCAAGCCCCAGGACTCCATAGGATTCCATCCCACTCTCTTTAAAAATTGTTCTTTCCAACTATCTAGCCAAGTAATGGAACAAGGAAAGAAAATGAAGGGACATTGAACTATTGTAACTGCTTTGAGTTTAAATTATTGCTTCTTCTTTCTTTTTTTAATGAAACGCTTTTTTACTTTTTTGATAAATGACGCTATCCATTCCAAGATTTTGCACCAGGCTGCCGACATAAACGTTCAGAGAATAAATAATACATTCCAGCACTCTGAGTCATTCAGGCAAATGGTTTTGGGGTTTCCCTCCCTTCTCAACGCAACCATATCTTGCCATGTTATTTCTGGTCCACTGCTTAACATTCCCTCAGCTGCACGCTTGTAATTAAATCCATGCATTGTATGGCATGCGCATGCGTGCGCACACACACTTTTGTTACAATGTATATATTTCTATCATCGCAACCCTGACTACTTCTTCATTCCACTCAGCAATTGTTGACTTTCAGTCAACCTTCTAATCACAGTCCTACCCAGACTAAAAAAAGAAATGCAAGATCCAAAATGTGTTGCTTGCTTCCTAACAGAATTCTTTTTCCAGCAGAAGTGACAAGCGTTATAGATTCCCACTTTGATGAGTCAAAAGACTCCGTTTCCCCCCCCCTCTTTCCAGCTGCATCACGTTTGACTGGCAGCGTGTCCTGTATATAAATCTTTAACGAGATTCTACATTCACTTCCTAAACCTTGAACTCCAAAACCAAAGAAGATAGTGCATGAATTCATTAGGGCTGTATTTTTTCCTCTTCATGACATAGCCTTCTATCTTGCCACTGCTTTCTTCTCTACTATGCTCTGCTCTGCATATTTGTTTATTGCATTTCAGGAGGCCCCAGATACTGCTTGCAAATTAATCAACTTCCCATTAGTGACCCCTTCTCAATTGATTTTTACTTGCTTGTCTGTCTGTCTGCACACAGTCTGTAAATGCAAGTGGGAAGTATGGCATCTATATTTTGCGTTGATCGCTCATGGAGACAACAGGCATGGTAATATTATTTTTAATTAACTGCTCCAGAAAACAGAAGTCTATAATATGTCATTGCCATACAGTGCAAGCCAACTATGATTAACCAAGCTC